>VNKC01005029.1:0-63394 GCA_008042775.1 Drosophila pectinifera
TCAGAAGACATCAAATGCCGATTTTTGGGTCCTTAAATCGGCATTTTTATATCCTAATTTTTGATCAAATCATTTTTAAGGCAATATTTTATTATTAAATATTTAAGATTTTAGCGACGATTCCGAATACAAATGGCATTTGGCTGTCATTCCATTTTTGGCTAAATTATGCTCTTCAGAAGACATCAAATGCCTATTTTTGGGTCCTTAAATCGGCATTTTTATATCCTAATTTTTGATCAAATCATTTTTAAGGCAATATTTTATTATTAAATAATTAACGTTTTAACGGCGATTCCGAATATAAACGGCATTTGGCTGTCACTCCATTTTTGGCCAAATTATGCTCCTCAGAAGACATCAAATGCATTAAAAAACTATGCTAAAATAAAGTAAATTTTTCCGATAGCCAAAAAGGACTCCCTTGTGAAGGAGGGTTGAGAATATACCGATAGACAAAAGGCAAAAGTCAACAAACAAGCCTAATCCCTTGGAAACCCCCTAATACACAAGGCCCGAAAGTGACTATGTTGTTGGGTAAATGTTTGCTGGGTTTACCAGCAACCGGTTCTCCTTCCTGCTCTGTCTCTGTGCCTCTCTCTGACTCTTCGGCTTTCGGTCTCTCTGTTTTCTCCCAACAACTCGAGTTGCTCATTCGCCGAGTTGTCCGCTCAGCGTTCGTCGTGGTTCACCGTTCATCGTTCATCGGCTGCCGGCGGCGCTCAGTTCCCACTGAGCACTCGAGGCAGACGGTTCGGTTCGGTACGCTGTGTTTGAGCCTGGTACAAAAGTTTAAACTCGATACGTTTACGATTCGATACGAATTCGATTCGATTCGATCTGATTCTGTGCGGTTTTGCCACTTGCGATTCGCCGCGTGGCCATGTCAAGTGCTCTGCTCAAATTTATCCCCGATAAAGCCTTTTGGTACGAGAGATAAGGATCTACGTATATATAATAATGATTGTGTCAAGAACTGTGCTTGATTAGGCAAACAAAATTGCAAGTGACAACACCCTCGGAGGTAAATGTGGTTCGAGATCCCCTTCCCGCCCCTCGAAAGACTTATTTTCTTCTAGCGGATCACCGCTGAAATAGTTATTTACATTTTTAATTTATATAACGGTGGCGGTGGTTCTGGTTTTCGGTTCTGGGGATGCTCACGAGCTCCCCCAGCTGCATAACCCGTTTAATGGCAGTTGGAGTTGGCCAACAACAACAACAACACGCACATACAGACATCAGTGCATCAAGTTGCTGTGTTCTGGCGCATCCGAGTATCTGTAAGATACACGTACTTGCCGCACACACCTTCTGCCTGCTGCCTGCTGCCTGCCTGCCTGCTGAGTTTCCTTACCGTCTCTTTCTCGGGGCAATGTTTATTTTTGTTTGCTCGCCCAGCAAGCGGGAAAAACAAGTTTTTTCTTTGAAACCAAAACAACAAGACAACAAAACAACAAGGAGTTGGCCACAACTGCGCCACAGCTTGGCTCGTACTCGCGGTACTGTAGTGAAAAGTTCAAGTGAAGACAACTGTTGCATTCAAAATACCAAAAGATAAACATATACATTTATGCACAAGTGCCCAGGGAAGCCGAGAGAGCGGACGGAATATGCGTTAATTAGCGGATAAGCCAGCAGTAACTCGGAATCAAGTCGTTAATCAAAAGCCGCGACGCGATCGTGTGTAATTAGCAAACATATGCAAGCAAAAACGTTAAAATCGTACCACTAAAAATATATATATAAAAACCTATAACAAGATATGTCAAACGCATGTGAAAGTTTATTTTTTGGCTGCATGACCAAGGGGAAAGATGTTAAAACAAAAACCAAAAACAAAGTGTGAGTGACTGTGCGACATAAATAATTAATTCCAGTGAGGCGTCAAAGAGTAAAACCCAAAAAAATAATATATATACATATAAATTGGCATGCAACAAGTGTGTGCCATATGTCCGCTCATTTCGGTTTTCCCTTGTGTGTGTTTTGTGTGTTTTTTCTTGTGTGTCTCGTGTGCAATTTACTCAAGTGCAGTCCCAGTCCCAGTCCCAGTTCCAGTCTCAGCTCCTCCCCCAAGACCCCAAGCCCATTCCGTAACTGCAACTTCCTTGATAACACAGAGTTCTCTGAATCATTCCGTATATCTCGCAGAGAGCAATAATACAAGAAGCAAGCAGGGAGCAGTAGCATCGATCGAGATCAGACCACACCCGCCGCCAGGATGGGCTTCTCATCGGCCCTGCAGAGCCGGGCCGCCCACGAGGCGCTGATCGTGCGCCAGGATGCCGAGCTGCGGCTCATGGAGACCATGAAGCGATCCATCCAAATGAAGGCCAAGTGCGACAAGGAGTACGCCGTCGGCCTGACAGCCGTGGCCCAGCAGGGCCTAAAGATCGATCGGGCTGACGAAATGCAAGGTAAGGCTGGAGACACAAAACAAGGGCCATTTCCCCACTTCGCCGATAAGATAAGACCTGCAATTATTATTATTATTTGGTTATTGATACCCCTGGAGTGCACAAGTATCTGTTGACACGGGAGACTCCTATGTTGCCTAACACCTTCAGGTTCAAGGAAGTACTATATTCGGAAGGGTTTTCCTGACAAAATTTCGCAATATTTCTTAGTTTTGCCATTTATATTTTCAACAGATGTACGATATATTTGTTACAAAAATAAATGGCATTAACATATGGCCCTAGAACAGAGCAAATAGTTTTGAACTTGTCTGACCTCTCGGGGGCATTACTCATTAAATTCGCTGGGTGGTCGAGCAGTTACAGCATCGCTGGCATAACCATCCATTAGTCAGGGTAAATGTCCGGCAGTTATTCTCGTAGCTGCGACTGTCGATAAGCCGGTGGATAGTGGATGGTGACTGCTGGCTGGTGACGGCGATGACAGTGTTAATACCCTCTGGTGGCGTCAATGGGATCGGATAAGGGAGTAAGGCGCTTTCCGTTGGAAATCTTGGCTCTGCCAAGACTGCAGGCAGGTCTTCCTGGTGTGAATTTTGGCAGCCTGGCCAGGCAGAGGCTATCGCGTGACTCGATCGCATTTCCAAGTGAATAATACGCGTAGGGGCACTATTTCAAACGATTCGAGATAATCGCCAGACAAGCAAATCGTTTTCAACTACCGTGCTCTGTGTGGCATCATCATCTGGACAGGACTCCTGGTTCCGCCAGTGAGCTGGGGTAATTGCCTGCACTGGGAGATAAAAGCCCGAATTAAATAAGAACATCTCTACCTGCATAGCTTTCTGTCTTATCCTGCAATAATCTCCTCCAAGTCTCTGAGCTCTTAAAGCAGTAGTTCCCAGCTTCTAGCCCTTCAATTAAGGCTAATGACAGGTGAAAATGGACAGCAAATATGCTCCAAACAATCAGGAGTAATACTTAAACAATTTTTCCCTGTGTGGCCCAAGATTCTAGCTGCCTGTGCTCTCTCAGATACTCTGTACCCACGGCTACTTGCCAGCTGAGCTCATCAAAGTGTCGACAAAGTGCAGCTGTCTCGGATTCCGGTGCTCGGTGGTCCCCTCTGGGACCCCATTTCCCTAGAACATCCAGGCGAAGGCGACTGCGAATGCGAATGTGCTCGTGAAATTGCTATAATTTCCAGTCAGTGTCAGTTTTTGGCTTGGGAAATGTTTTTCCTGGCTGTTTACATGGCCAAACAAATGTATCCGCTGGATGCGAGCGCACGCACACCGCCCAAGCAGGGCGGCTAACAAAAGCGAAGCCAAGTGATTTACTCCGGGCCATTTGATAGTCATTTAGCCACTGCAGCCGCCTTCTGGCTGAGATCCGCCTCTCACCTTGACCGTGAACTTGGAAGCCTTTCGATAAACAGAGTTTCTACGGCGCTTTTGGCCCAAAACAGACGTGGGTATTATACTCGAATTTCCGACTTTGCTCAGCACAAATAACATATATATTTGAAAATGTGGGTAATGTGTTTTGCGTCACATTAGCAAAACTCGGGCTTAAGACCAAAGATGATTCATTGGAGTGGCTTTCGATTGCGCTTTTCCCCAACTGTTAAGCGGAGATAATTGCCATGAGTCACAAGACCGGGCTAATTGTGGATTTGCTGCGGTTTTAACGGCAATTAAGGCTGTACCTAATACAAATATTTGTTAGCTGTTTGTTTTATATTTACTTAAATAGATGTAGCAATATTTATATATAGGGCTAATCTCTGGCAAACAAGCAGAATCGGTTAATTACGTAGAGGAGATAACCAAAAGCTCAGAAGGTCTTAAAGTGTGCTTGTTAAATTGGAGATAATTCTTTGGGAAGGGTTTCAGTAATCTCTAAAGATTTTGAAGCAATCATTTTATTTCCTAATATTTAGAAAATGTTAAATAAAGTTTAGCTAGATATTTAATTTATTTTTTATCTATTTTAAAACTTTGAGAAAGCTTGGCAAATTAAAGAGTCAAATTAAAGAGGTTAAAACTTTGAGAAAGCTTGGCAAATTAAAGAGGTTTCAGAAATAGGATTAAATCTTGTAATTTCTTTCATACAAAACAATTGCCTGACATAATAATATTTGTGTCTTAAACTATTAAATGCCATAAACATTTAATTAATTTATAATAAAACCTAGTTAACTATACATCCTTAAACACCCTTTTCCCCTTTACAGGCAGCCTGATCACCAAGTCCTGGCGATCCTACATGGATGAGCTGGACCAGCAGGCAAAACAGTTTAAATTCAACGCCGAGCAGCTGGAAGTCGTGTGCGACAAGCTGACACATCTCTCGCAGGACAAGCGGAAGGCCCGGAAGGCCTACCAGGAGGAGCATGCCAAGATTGCGGCCCGACTGAATCATGTGAGTGCCGAAGCCAACACCTTAAATCCCCCGAACGTGCGACGCACCCAAACAGAACAGAAATTAATTACCAAGGGGGAGAGGCACTGACAAAAAAACAGAGTTAAAATAGGACTAAGAGGGCTTGCAATTTTTAATTAGCAACTATAATAGTTATGTCAGTTTTCAAGTGTAAAAATTCCAAGAAATTTCAAGAGAAGAGCCAACAAAACGAGAATGATAAGAGCTTGAAAAAAGGGGTACAAAAGGGGTCTGAATATATGTAGATAAACAGAAAAAATCAAATCAGAGATGATTTATAAGCCTCCATTTCCTGCTTGGTTGATTTACTTCTTGGAACTAAATAAATTTATTTATTTATGTTTCCCATTGACGCATAAAATGATATAATAAAGAATTGCAAGGCAATTCCCTTAAAAGTGTTAGATAATTCTTGGAGTGTATAAAATCATTTACTTATGATTACAATTGAAGAGTCAGACAACCACAATAACAACCATTATAACCCGAAGCTCCCCGCCTACAGTCGTCGTCTTCCTTTGTCGACCGGTTGCCTATTGTCCGATATTCTTATTTATTAAGTTTTTGAGCAATCAAAATAAATATTAAGCATATTTCCACTGAAAAGAAGAAACAACTCTGGGGCATATTTAAGCAGCTTAAGAGAGTCGTGTAAGCACTCGCCAAAAAAGAAAAACAAAACTGATGGAAGGAGAACAACAAAGCCAGTCGATGTACTAAATCAATAGAAGTGTTTATTTATGAGCCATGTCGTGCCGCGGCAACAAGTTTATTAACCCAGCGGGCACAAAATATTAGAGAAAAATAAAACAGAACGCAAAATCGAAAACGGCTCTCGGTTTAGAGAGCAACACGGGCATGAAGAAGGGTCAACATCAGAGAATATTGTGAATTGTGAATATTCACGGGTGCTGACAGCAAATTAGCATTTGGACAGCCACAAATAGCTCCGCACGGCTGCGGCGGAACTTCAGTCAAGTACGAAAAGGTTGCTGCTGGCTGCTGTTTCTGGCCATTTGAAAAATGTTGGCTTTTAGCAGGCAGGGTTCTAGGCAGCATGCGACAAATGGCCAAAATGGCTGGCGGTGACCCCAAAACAGGGAGATTGTTTTGCTATGATTTTGGCACAGAACTCCGGGCCACATCGGCTACTGTTTTATATCTTCCTGTGGCCTTTGTCAAAACCAAACAAAAGGCATTGCTCTGCTCCTACAGCTTGCTTTAGTATTATTTATTTATTTATTTACCAAGATATCCATCTATTTTTCGCTGCAAACGAGACTGAGTCTTTTGCGCCGCAGTTTCGCTGGCAAAAATTTAAAATGCCAATCAAAAATCCAGCAAATCGTCGATGATGATGCGCCCTCTCATCGTTAAACAATGCCTAATGCCCCGAAATTGTTTATTGCAGTTCAAAGTTTAATGGGTTTGATGAAATGTTCGGCGAACCATTCAACGATTTATTCGCAACAACAATTGTGTATAATCAAAAATAAATAGCAAAATAACAAGAAAAAAGCAAGGAGTAAGAGGCTCCAAAAAACCGGCAACAACACATGCTGCAAACTTGCTCCAAACTTGCGCCAAGCTCGAGTCAATTGACAACAATTTAGCGAAATGGCAATAAAAATTACAAAGCATGCAGAGGAAGCAGCAAAAAGCAAAGCAAAACGAATCAAAATTCTGTGTAAAAATGGCTCCAAGTGGAAGATGAGTAGAGCGAAGGCCTTTGGCTCTGGCTTGGATCCGTTTGAGCAGCCAAGATGCACTCAGAAAATATAATATTTACCATTAAATTAACTTTTTTAATGGGTACAATTAAGTTTTAATTTCTTTATACAATAAAATAATTACTTAATATATATAAGCTATTAAAAGGCTATGTTAGGCATGCTAATATTTATACTTGATATCTTTAGACCCTGTTTTGTACAAGTGTTTTCCTCTGGCACCCCTTTTCTAGTCCGGCTTCTAGTAGTTCTCCTTCGTCTTTGGCTTTTCTTTATTGGACTTTGACTTTGCAATATTTGCGCAATGGATTGGACGGAGCAGAGCAGCAACAAAAACCTGAGTTATTGTCGAAGAGCGGGGACAAGAAGTCATCGGGGAATTGTTGCTGTGTGTTGTTGATTTAATAAGTGTCTAGAAATGGGTCGTCGAGTCGGTTAGTACGCGTCCGAGTGTGCGTGAGTATCTGTGAGAGCGCACCGAGCATCGGCCGGCATCGATGTTCTATATGGGTGTTGATGGATTGAATTGCAATTCAGTGTTGATGGATTGGCATTAGATCATTATTATTGAGAGCAGGAGAGCCAACAATACAGTCGTTTAAGAGTGAAGAAAATTGATTAACGTGGAAGTGGGGTAGATGGACTTAGAGCAATAATAACAGGTTAATATTTACTAATAAATATTAATTATAACTATACTTTTAGGTGCCAACTGTATTTCTTTTAAAATCTATAAAATACTCACTAAATATTGCATTATTTATAATCATTTAATTGGTTTTTGAAGCCAACCTTTTATTATTCCGACTAGTTTTATAATTCCAACCTTTAAAAGTCAAGAAAAACAATTCTCACACCTCCAGAATGTCATCTAATAGTACTGCATAATTCAAAGCAATCTTTAAAGTTCTATAATTTTTACTGACTTAGGCCTTATAAGTACATTAAATTTGTAATGTCAACTTTTCTCATTAACCTTTTTTTCTATTTTTCTGGTATTTATTCAAGCTCGATAGTTGAAGCTTCAACTAGCAATCAAATCTTAAGTGATGCCATAAAGATTGTAAATTTCAAATAGTTTGTAGTTCCAGGAAACGTGTCATTACTTTTATTGACAGATGTAGACTCCCATTGATACGGAATCCAATCACTTAGCCTCAAGAATCTGTCACCAAAAATATATAGCAAGATATTTTGACTAACTGCGTTGTTTGGTTATTAATTGAAGGCACTTAAGGGCGTCTTGCTTCCATGTATATAGAATATTTCCTGCTTAATGCTAATGGATTTGGAATTGGCTTTAATGTATCTCTGCTGTATCTTTTGTGCGCTGCACCCGCCCCCGCAGAAAACGCATTAGGGCTCCCACTTCCGGGTGGTTTTCCACCGCTTTTCCACCACACACATGCCTGCCCTGCTTTGCTGGGGCTTCGCATATTTCTCGCACTGCTAGACCGCAGAATGGGCCAAGTCTGGTTCTGCAGCCTGAGATACATTTCCATTTTCCATTTTCCATTTCCATTCGCCAGCGGCTGGCATTGAAAATACTGCGGCGGCGAATCGCTAGCTCGCTCTCGTATTAATTACAATAAGTTCAATTCAAGTGTAGTATCTTTATGGCGGGCATATATACAGAGACGTCAACAATCGGTCGTCTGTCTGCCACGTCTCTCTGGTATGTCAGATAAGCCGATAAGATATGGACTTTTGAGGGGGGAATGCAGGGTGCCGAGACCCGCAGCGGAGTGCAAACAAAGTAGCCACATCAAATGTATCTATCAAATGCACATGGCCCGCCCCTGGAGCAGCGCACTTCAAGATACTTAACGAGGGCCAGCGCTCGCTGGGTATTCCCCATTAAAATCGTACAAATTGAGACGGGGAGGGGTTCGGTAATGGTATGCGAGGGACGGCGCCAAAGTTATTTTTTAACCACCCCATAACCCCACTCAGCTCCCCCTAAACAGGCGTCCCCTCACTTGACTCAATTGGTTCTACACAAAAGCCTTTGGACAAGCAGCCATTTAATTGAGCTGCATTGACCTGGGCCCGGAGTTCTCAAGTGTCTACAAAGTTTTTACCCCAATGCATAATTGCCACACGCACAGGGATAGTGGGGAATATGTAAAAACAAGAGATACACTGGGAAAAATAGGTCAAATGAAGTGTTTTTCGTAAGAGACTCTGTGAAGAAAAATGACAACTTAAAATCGGATTTAGAATTGGTCTTAATTTTATTTGTAAGGAATCAGTAAAGTTAAATAAGTGAAAATATAAATCTAACATGACGGATGACACAAGAAAATGTTGGTAGGCAAGTGTTGCCAGTAAAATGTTGAGCAACACCCATGGGTGCTGTCAACATATATGTAGATGTTGCCACAGGTTTACCATAAAAAGAAACTTTATAGTTAAATAATTTCCATGTTTATTATACTAATTAACTGAAATTTTATACAAAAATTCGTAGAAATTATACATTCATTTACTTATAAAAAATTACACAAATTAAACATTCGCTCTTTGTTTTTTTTTTCCACTGTACAATTTCAAATAGGCTTGACTTCCCAAAGTAAATGCAAAACTAAAGTTGTGTGAACTGTCTTTTGGGTAATCTCGTTTCACTGAAACAATGCTGGGCTCTGAGACTAACATGTGGCAGCTCTGGGAAGCAATTCCGCCTGGCAAGATAAATTGGTTACCCAAAACTGAGCCAAGTACAGGGTCAGAAGTGCGTTTCATGCCATTTCGGGCCATAAATTGTCGACGTCTTGATCCCTAAATGCTAAGCACATAAAATGCCAAACCAACTTAACTGCTTGGCTGTCTGCGCGGCTTTTGGCAGGGGCCAGAAGGGAGTTGTAGCCACCAAAGTTTCCTGGCATTGCGACAAGAGCTGCACAAATTGCAGGAGGCAAGACACACATGCTGGGGACAACTTGTAGATACTTTTGTATCTGTTTATCTGCTAGTCACTGCCATAAGTCGCCCAGGCCCAGTGATTTCCAAAGTTGTGCAGCTGCGGCCTGCACGCACGCTGCCCCCAAAAATTATAGAGCTGATATTTGTTGACAACAAACATGCGGCAAAGTTTGTTTTTCCTCGATTCCATTTTTATTTTTTATTTTAGAAGGGGGCGGCATTGGATAACGATTACTTTTTTGGGGGTAACTCCAACGGAACTGTAAAAACGAAACTTGCGGCGTCATGGCGTGCGTCTGGCGTCAATGGCCCGGGGTTGGTTTCCCAACTGTCCGGGAACATATAGTACCCCGCAATCTATGGGGGTTGCTAGCATACATAATTGCCACATAATGGCCAAGACTGCGGCGCCACTTGGTGCTGGAGCTCCGGCTCTGGCCAGTTCCGGCTGCAGTTCCCCGACTCCGACTCTCCAACTCCAACTCTGACTCATCTGCCCCTCGTGCAGGCGGCAACTTTCGATTTTGGCCAGCGTCTCTACTGTTTGCGGAACTATTAACCCGCCATCCAGCCGCATTGACGACCATTGTCTGGTCGACATAAGTGCACTGGTGCACAGTGAGAAAAAATATCAACAGAATGGGCCATCAATATAGTATCATCAATAATATATGTGATAATAAATAATTTTTGGAGTATACTTCGGCAAAAAGGTAACTAAAATTTCGTATCTGGAAACATGGAATTATAATTTTAAACATAGTCTTTAATTTACAGTCTGGCATCGTATTTAAGGTTTATATAAATAGTAGCTTGGTAAACCAGTTAATACTAAATTCAGCCTCATTCTCATCTATGCTAAAATAACTTCATTAATTTCTATAAACAAGATCTATCTATCTATCATGACGTATTCAAAAATTCATAAATCTCATAACATAAACATGTTAATAGATTGAAAATCAATATAATTTTTTTTTCGTGTGTGCATAAGGCGTGTTTGCCAAACTAAAAGTCTCGGCGCCCCTGATGATGATGATTGCTTCCGTCAAACAGTGACATTTTCCACGTGACGTAGCTTTTCCCTCGCCAAATGCAATCGGGACTTGGGCTGGGTGAAATCCCTCCGTCTGCGAAGTGTTTTTCTGCTGGAAAACCCATTATCTTGCGCAGCAGCAGCGGAAATATTGTTCGAATGCTGCAGCGGAAATAATTCGTTAAAGGTTATTACTTATAACCTTGAGTTGCTATGATGGCAATAAATTTTCTATTAAATAAATAGAATGTTTTTATGGTTCCTATAGATGCCATTAGTTCAATTAAATCACACCATTATACGCATGCAAAACCAGATTAAAATACTTTTTCTGGCCATCTCGTATCTCGATTTTCATTTTCTGATTTATTGTCTCGTTATTGGATTTCGCCTTAATTTATTCGCATTTCACATGGCTTTTAATTCGCCTTTTTGCTGTCGAAAATATCATCAATTACTGTTTGTTGATTCTGCCAGCCTTCCAACTGAATTTCGATGCTTTTGTAGTTTCTTGTTTATGGGCTAAGGTGCGGTATCTTTATCCACCATTACTTTTCCTAGGGAGAGTCGCCCCTGGGTCTGATATACTCGCCCACACCTCCATTGGATCCAAACAGCCAGAGACCCCCAAAATTGTTTACGTATCAGCGAGGGAGAATACATGTTTATTTATAAACAAAAATGATCTTGCTCGCTAAATGACGACAAATTATAGCTATTTCATTGCCGCTAATTTTCTAAAGAAATGAACACATACATATAGCAACAAGAGGATTACTCTTTTTGCTCCCAAAAAATAAAACTCTAACCCCGCACGTGGCGCTCGTTTGCATTTTAATTTGGGGAAGTCCGAATTTGCGGTGGCAAATTGAGTTAAGCCTGTTGTCCCGACCGCAAAAATGGCAAAAGGGGAAGGTGGAGGGTGCGGTTGGGCCAGACTGCGATGTCAAGGATCAGGGTTGACGGGCTGCCAACTGAATGGCGGCTGCAGGCTGACAGGACAAGCCAGATGAGTTCCGTTCCGGACGCCCACAATGCATAAAAGGCTCTCTAGGTCCTCACGCCAAGTGTCCTGGCTGCAAATTCTAATAAAGCCGAAAATGTCAACAATCCACAATGGTTTAACTGAAATGGCAGTGGAAGAAAACAGGGAAATTGGGCTTTAAAAATAAATTCTATGATTAAAAATGATTTATATTTAGCTAAGATAAGAGACATTATACAAAGTATGTATCTTTTCGGGGAAGAGTATGGAAACTTTTCTAGGAGATTCATAAATTGTCATAGGAATGTGATGGAATTTAGTTGAAATAACCAAGAGCTATTCCCTATAGAGGTATATAAATGTTTAGGTATCCTTAGCTCTGACTTGCTTGAATAATTTCCATAAGAAAATCATCTTTTAAGTTTCTAAACTAAACTAAAAATAGTATTAAATCCGTTCTCTGTTTAGTCTTCCCAGTAGCTTTAATGTAATTTATTAAATCCCCCATATCATCATTTCCGATTTTCCAACTACTGTTTTCCGGGCAGTGGTTACCATACATCCTCCCACGACAGCCTGCAGAGTCTGTCCTGTCGGCAAAGCCCGGCCAAGTGCCAACAAATTTCGCTCGTGTCATGTGGCCCATGTCCATGTAGCCCATGTGTTCATGGTTACAGCCTGGCCTGGCCCTTAACTCTTTGCCTTTTGGTTTGTTGGCCCAGACACGGATGTGGACAGGGCCAGCCAGACTTGTGGCAACATTTGTTGCGGAAATTTTTCATTTATGGATATGCGGTGGATATGCATTGAAAATCATTCCGGCAGGGCTTCAAGTCGCTGAACCGATTTTGATTAAACTAATGGTGGCCGTAAATCAATGCCACACCATCGGCGACCATTGGTCGGCGACTTTAATCAAATTGAATGTAGGTGGCACCAAAAAAGTGTCACCGCCAGCAATTAAATTGGCGCAGCCCGTAATTATGGGCATAGTAGACACCACAACTAGTCCTAATGGGCAAAGTTGGGCCAGACAGGGAGTTGGAGTAGGCAGGAGTTGTCTGCCGCGGAATCGGAGTTGGAGCCGGATAATGGCAGCGCCGTCGCCATTAACAAAACGCATTATTGTTCGCAAAAATTCCCTGTCAAAGTGTTGAGTCTGGGGGAAAAGCAATTTTGCGGAACGCTCTGTCGGCAATCAGCGAAACTCCTACAGACACGCCCCCGAGAAACGTCGCCGGCATTTTCCTCGGAAACGCATTCAGATTTTTTCACGTCCCTTTTCGCGGGGATCCTCCCCAACATGGACATGCCTCAAGTCCTCCCCTCGCTAATTTGCAGTTCCTTGGTAATATTTTTCGGCTTTTTACGACGCCGCGTAGAATGTTGTTGACTGTTTGTTGAATGTTTAAAGCTAAAAGCAGCCCAGCGGCGCTTTGCTTTGCACTTGCCGCGCCCTGCCTTGCCTTGCCTGGCTCATTGCTCATACGCAGCGTTGGCTGTGTGAGAATTTTCCCTGCTCTGGCGGCAGAAGAATGTGCAGGAGAGAAAATATAGTGGAAAATTGAAAATCAACGAGAGATAAAGGCCGGCACGATGGCAATGGGAGGGGTGGGTCTGGCGGTGTTTACTGTGTCTGCGTTAATTCGGTTTTGCTAATTTGGAATGGCGCCAAATTGAAAATAAAAACTTTGCAAGCTCGAAAAAATCCACCTCATGGCTGGGGAAGCTGGCTACAGTATACAATCGATAATATGGCTAATTGGAAATAATTATTACCTCAGGAAAGGGTGGTAAAAGTTTGATGAACAGATAGAAAAAGGTAACAGCCGGGAAATTGCTCAATTAACATTAAAGCAAGATCGTATTGGGGTTCTTGGAATCTAAACATTTTAAGAAAGCTGCTAAACTATAGAACACTTAAGATTAATAACTATAATAGGTGGAATTGGCCTTTAAGGTTTATTAATAAAATTAATTTAATGAATGCCCAAACTCTGGCATATCTGCTTCAAAACATGATCCCTATACCTTCCAGTAAATCATACTGAGATAGTACCAAGATATATATATATATATATATCTTCTACAAAACATGATCCCTGTACCTCCCAGTAAATCATACTGAGATATTACCTAGATATACTGCCGACTTTTGAATGATTCTTTGTCTCTATGATCTTTTCGTCTATATAAAATAAAATGTTCATTTTTTCCCCCTCTTCGCCTCGTTTCCTTTTACTTTCTGTCAGTCGGAAAATTTGCTTGTTCTCGTTTCTCGCCAAAAGTGAAATTTATGTTCTCAGTTCCGGGGCTAATTTATGTTGCACAAATATTGCTGAAATGGCTGGGAAAATGCATGTATAAATAGTATTGTTTGCTATCAGAAATAGGAAATTACGTAGCCGCCGCGTGTGCCGCCAAGAGTGATATTTTTCGCTAATAAAAGCAACGGGGGAAATGCGACAGCTGCAACTACAAAATTAATAGGAGCGCAATTGTGTTTGTACACAAATAATGAAAACGCCAAATAATTTCATAGCTGCCCAACTAAAAATATAAATGGCGCAGTGCACCAGCAACAGCACCAGAGACGCCAAGCCAGCCAAGTCAGCCAAGTCAGCCAGTGACTCAGTCAGTCGGCTATGGCCGAATTCGCAAGAGGGAATCGCTTCGGAGCGAACCCGTCAAGGCACTTTCATCATCCGCCGCGGGAAGCCGCAGAAGTGTGGGCACAGGTCATGTCAACTGGCGTGTGCTGGATGTGGCGAAAGGTCTCGGGTCTCAGTCTCACCTCAGCACCTTCCCCAGCTCACCTGAAGCCCGTTGAATCAATAGATTTCCTTTCAAGAAATCACCTTGAGCCGCGCTCTCGGCGAAGGGGCAAGGGCTCGGAACAAAATGACAACGAAATGGTCTTGTTTGCGCTCATTAAAATGTACTTGAACAACCAGCAAAGTGTTGATGTTGACGCAATCGATGTAAAGAACGGGAAGATACAGTCGGAAAAAAATTATATAAATTATTATAATGGACTATAGAATGATGGTGCTTAAAGCAGACTCGGGAGTCAGCAACTATAAACAGAATATAAACAAAGAACATAAACATAGCACCAGTGCGGTCAAATTGTTATTTTGTGGCTAAATCTAGACATCTTCAGAGTCAAATATGTATTTTTCTCGTTATAGCATTTTGTATTCCATTTTATATTATAAAGATTTTCGCTTTTTTCTCATAAATAGCTCTTTGTTCAATTTATTACTCATACAAATTCTAATCTTTTATAGAACCTTTAAAAAATAAATTATAAAAGTCTTATTAATGTATAAAGGTATTATTCAACTAAATAGTGTTAAAGCCTTTGTTATCTTTATCTATATATCTATATCTATAAATTTCTGTTTACATTTACCAAGTTTCTTTGGGATTTTCTTGAAGTGCACATTTGCGACAGGTAAAGCAGAGGCTTGGGGCTGGAAACCCCACGGGGTCGAAGGTAACACAAAATGCATCGAAGAGTGAAAATGACAGGCAAGCGAAAAACTGCATAAAAGGCCAAATCATTTCGATTTCCCAGACCGAGGGTTGCTTGTAAAATTGCGCCGAAATAAATCAAATAAAATGCAATTGGGGTCAATGAGGCATGTGCCCGAGATCCAAGAGTTAACAACGTGTTAATTGATGGATGGGCTCATTCGCGAATTGAAAGTGCGAAAGTTACGTGAGAGACCGAATTATGATGAAACCCGAGAAGTGAGTCAACTCGAAACGTTCGAAAATAACTGAAACGGAAAGCGTGCAAAAATAGCTTCTAAATGAAAAGAGTTTAAATAAAGAAAGCCTAATGGAGGCCATTATAAAAAGGTATTAAAGTGACATTTTTAAAAGAGAATGCCAGTTAATTTAAGAACTAATACTGGGACTTTCTTCCAAGAGGAAACTGGGAGGAGGGTTCAGACAAAATAACAACACTTAAAGATTACAATATATTATATCGCTATTATAAATATTCTTCTTCATATCTACTTTTACACTTTCCTTGACACTTTCTTCTGCGGAATAAATACCTTGGATATTAATTATAATGTAAACTAATCTACAACACATGTTCCTCCTTATCGAACACACATTTTTCATCCAATTACCTACAAGATAATTAAAATGTATCCGCCAAATGGAAACCCTCCCTCCCTGTAGCCCAATTCCAAATTAATAACCATTTTTCTGGGTATTTAGTGCCGCTCCCCTTTAATTATTTGTTTTGCGATTACTTTGGTAATTAAAATTGACTTAATGGCATTACGACAAAGCGGTGAAGCGGGGAAAGGAGTTGCTGGCCCAAACGACATTGAACTCGGCCAGAAAAAACACTTGGAGCCACACTTTTGGCCCACCCTTTCCCCAATTTGGTCAAGGCGAGTGTTTGAACTCGCGGAAGGAGGGGAAAATCGAGCAAGAGATACAAAGATACAAAATAGTGACAAAGTGCCACTAGAAACCTAAGCAAACCAAACTGAACGGGCCACACACAACGAGATTGCGATTATTTATGGCCAAAAGAGGGACAAAAAGCGGGCTGTGTCAATGGCCAACAACGACCAACGGCCACCAGTGAAGCAGGGAAACGTGCCAAAAAATGAGGCAATAATAACCGTTGTGTATTACCAAAAATTAGCAGTTTTCAGTAAGGTCACCCAGCACCCAGCACCAGCAGCAAAAATGGGTTTTTGCACTTTTCTGGGGTATTTCTCTGGGATCTTTGGGGGGTTTTCCATGCGCCAGATTTGGCGACTCGGCCACTGATGTTGATTGTCAGCTGAACTTGTTTCGCTTGCGGATTTACCATGAACCAGAGCCAGAGCCACTGGCACAGCCACAACCGCTGGCACATCCACATCCAGATCCGCATCCGTGTCAGCGTCAGCATGTCGGGACGAGCAGAAAGTGGAGCAGAAAACCTGAAAAAAAACAGCACCAGTTGAGAAATAAAACTAAACATAAAGAAGTCCAAGTCCAAGTCCAAGTCCGGTGTTGCGTTTATTTCTGGTTCTCGGCATCTTGCATCTTGTATCTTGGATCCCGCGTCGCGAGTCGCCTCGGCATTCGCAAATACTTAATTGAAGAGATTTGGAGTCAATTATTGCGAAAGAGAAATTCTTAAGCGAAAACTTTCGAGCGTGAAAGTCGACTTTGTCTAATTCGTGCTGGAAAGCCGACAAGAGCCGTCGAGAAACCGAGAAAAAAATCAGCAAACAAGCCGACTGTGATTATGATTTGATGTGCATTTTGGCATTGCATTAACATTAATAGCTGGAAAATTGCACCGCTAAATGGGAACACGCCCACAGACCAGGCCAGGCCAGGCCAGACCAGGCGGCAGCCCCTCTCGACAATCACATAATTGCCATCTAAATGAAGTAAATTGCAAAAGTAAAGACAAATCAGAGTGTATCAATGCGGCTCCTAATTGCCAATTTACGTAATGAGGCTTTGATTATCAGGTAATTACAGCGAGAAGTGGAGCAGTACGTAAGAAAGCCCGATGACGTCGAAGCGATAGATATGAATATAAACCATATACGAGTATGGATATATATCAGTATATATACGTCGAGGCATTTGTATTTATTTCCGATAAACCGGTTAATGCGCACTTGCCTCGAAAAGGTTCTTTCGTCGCTACGGCTCTTAGTGTTTTCCCACTTAGTATATTCAAAAGAATTCATTATACCCTCTCCCTTGGGGCATTATAATTGGGGTCAGATCTTTGTGGGACTATATAAAAGGGATAAAGCTGCTGGATTAGCTTAGGCAGCTGATTTCTGTCGAGCTTACTCGCTTTTAAAGGACTTAAGCCTCTGGAAAGCTGTTTAAATTTTTTAATGATTTCAAGACCATCGATAATGCTATCTAGGGTTTTGAAATCCCTTAAAAAAGTATTCAAAACATTGCTTATAAAAATGTTACAATGTTTACAATGAGTTCGGTACCCCATACTTTTAGACACTATTTTAAGAGATTTCTTAATTCTAGTAATATCTGTGGCACCCCTGTTATAACGTATAGAAAAACTACCAACCCAAATCACCAACAATTTGTGCTTCTAAAATTTGTTTGAAGACTTTAATCTATAACTGGAAGGGTATAACAACATCGACTTTAAAAACTTGACCCTTGGCTTTAATTTACGTTCAGAGTAATCACAAGAGCGACACAAAGTTGATCGCCCTCGCTCTGGCTGGTACGAGAAATGCCAAAAACAATAACGAAGCTGGCCAAAAAAGAAAAGGCAGCGAATCGCTGCTCTTAACAAGGCCATAAACAATTAAAAGAAGTGACAGACTATGTATGACAATAAATACTAGAAGCATCCGAGACGGAGACAAGCTCACGTATGTATGTAGAGGCTGCTGCGATTTTTATCTCGTGTGTGAATTTTTATTTTGCCCTCGGTTCTGCTCTATGTTTTCTAGACACCGCTTTTTGTGCCAATCTCTTTCCGCGAAATTAACTTGAATGTTGATCTCCGGCAAAAAAAAAATACAGGAAAAAATTTCCGTGACGGTGGCGCTTGTTTTGTTTGAACTTTCCCATAAATACATATATATAAGATATACCTAAGTATAAGAGAGATATTATGGTTATTCCCCACTATGGTCTTGACCAATTTGGCTAATGATTCCGGCTCAGAAGTTACGTTTATTGAATACTAATTTGGCTCACTTGAAACCAGAGCAGCCCCAGAGCCCGTTCAAGTGTTAAAGCATACACTGTTGGCTTTGCGGGTCTCCAGAGGCCCACAAGTCCCCGTCTCAAGACCCTGGGTCTCATATTGCACGAGTTCTAATTGGAGCTCTGCGGCTTAGCCAGGCGCAATAAAAATTAAGTTGCCGGCTCGAACGGAGCGCGTTAAAAAGGTTTTCTAGCACGCCAGGCAACGAACTGTCTGCTAACCCTTTTTTTCTCTCTTTTTTCACTTTTTTGTCTCTTTTTTTGCCTGCCGACTGGCTGCGCCTTTATCTCATTATAATCTACGCGCATGTGCGGCACATTCGTATCTTTTCAGTCAATTTCAAGTACACTCTGCCCTCTGCCCAGATGCAGGCCGCCGAGACGGTGCGAGCTGGCTGAAAGTTGAACAAACAGCCAAGAGCGGCAGCTGGGCACGGCGAGAAATATCGGGCTTATACTGGAGAAAAGATCTAGAGATCGGGTTTAAAAAGAATTCAAGAGTAGAACTGAAAGAAAACGAAGTTTCGGTATTTTTATATGCTGAAAAATAGCTCTATTCGGATTTAAAACGAGTTCAGGAGTAGAGCTGGAAAAAGATAAAAGTTTTCAATGTTTTATATGAAAAAATAGATTTAAATTCGTTTGACATTTAGGTTGATACCAGTGCTATTCAGGACTCTACAGAGATCTTAAATAGATAGTTATTGTATTAATAAATATAGATCATGGCAGGAAAAAACATTATAGTTTTTATTTGGGTGAATATAGTATTACAAAATATTGTAAAATAACTATAGAATTTCCACTGACTTTGAAGAACTTTCATTTTCTACAGAGACGTTAAATATATAATAAATGTAATCATAAACACAGTTTATAGCAGGTAAAAACATAATAATGTTGTTTAGGGAACATATATTATTAAAAAATATTGTAAAATGACTGTAGAATTTCCACTGACTCTAAAGAACTATCTTCCCAGTTTCATATACAACTCTCAGCTGGATTTTTACTTATTTAATTTTGTTAGTACTTGATATAGGATTTTTTACCATCTAAAAATCTCTATTAAAATTCTTCTATGGTCCCATATTTCTCTTATTTTTCTTATGACTTAAACATCGTTTTTCTCAGTGCACTACCTGGGACAGGCACACGGAAAAAGGGGGAAGAGTCAACGGCAAACAAGCGCAGACAACGTTTGTCGGTCAAAATCAAAATCAGCCCCAGCCTTTGTTCCTTTAATTCCAAGAATCGTGGACCAGTTATGAAACAAGTCTGCAACATGCACACCAGGGGCTGGGGCTGGGGCTGGGGCTGGGGATGGGGCTGTGGCTGTGGCTTGGCTGCGGCTGCGGCTTCGAGTCGGCGCGAGGTGCGGAGAAAACAATAAAGAACCCAACCCGAGGGCTAAACGTATTGGGCCCGAATCTGGGCTTCAGTTCCAGGTTCGCGTCGGGATGGGGACCCAGCTTCGACTCCCGAGTCCCGACTCCCGACTCCCGACTCCGTCTCGTTAGCTGCGCCTGCGCCTGGCCAGCCGGGGGAAAATACTTTATGGATCGAAGACAGAGTCGAGAGTCGGGGCTTTTGTACCTGCCACTTGGCTCCGGGCACAGGCGGCAGTCAGCAGGCAGCAGGCAGCGCTGCAACTGCAACTTAATTTCTCGGGCGGCCGGCGGTGCTGCGGTGCTGCAAGTACTTCATCATGTTTCGGGGGAGCAGTAAAAATAAATTAACAAAAGCCAGTCAACCCGGGCCCCGTCTTGGGCCATTCACCACTTCCCTCCCAACTGGTCTAGCTGGCTGCCCAATGTGCGACGTAATAGCCTGGCCAAGAGAGCCGTGCGAACTGAGTGCCCGCTGCTGCTGCTGCTGCTCCCTTGACATCAAAAGCGCAGCTGGTCCGGGCCTGGCTGTGGATCAAGTTCAGGCTTTGGCAGCGAAAAGCTCGTAAATTGTTTTCACAAACTGAAAAGGGAAATGGAAAATTGGTATTATGGCTTCCTTTATTCTGCAAGAGGTGTATTCAGGGATCTAGCGTTGAAAACTAAGAGATATTGCTCTTAGGACCCTTGAAATGAGTCCTTTTAAATAGTAAACAGCTAAATTTAGATGGGCTGATTAGCTAGTTTAATAAAATATAATATTAAGGCTTATTTTTAATACTACATTAAGTATTTGGCATATATCAAGCACTTTGGTGTGAGTTAATGTCCCTTTTTATAGTGCCTCTAAATATTCTAAACTTTAAATAAAAGCGGCCATTTATTAGTTGGTTATGGTAATATAATATGCCTTTGCTCAGCCCAGGGTATGCCCGGAGTTATTACTACTTTTTAGTGATCTGGTTGGCTTTTAAAATTTATGCTTGTTCCCTGGAACCATCGGCCAGATTGGCTGCAGGATTTCGCACGGCTCTCGGTGTGTTTGTGTATCCCTCCGCATGCAAAACAAGTTGCAAGCGACACGTAGGTGGCTTTGGATATTGAAAAGTCGTTCTGCAGCCTCTCCTGCGGCGATTGAGACCTCCCCGGTGCGGCGGCGGCCATGGCGGTGGCAGCGGCAGCGGCAGCAGCCCCGAAAAACGAAAGACTCAGGCAACAAACTCGCTCGCTCGCTGGCTCACTCGCTTGCTGGCGGCATTTTGGCCAATTCGAAGACACTTTCACTGCGATCGTCCATTTCGCCATTCTATTCTTTTGTCTGTGTTTTTTCCCTGCCTTTTTTTTATTATTTTCGACAGAAATAGAAAGTGCTGGCAACGGCAGGCGGCTAGCAGTTACAGAAACAATTTAAATTCAGACCTTTTCGTCATGCTTCTTTCACTTGGCACGCATGCAAATTTGCGCAAAAATAAAATAATCAAACGAAAAACGTGAATAAAAACTTGGCAAATATTATTGGCAGTCAGAAACAAGACAAAAGAAAACTGTAGCAACTGAAAGTGAAGATATTGCGTGGCAATTATGCGACCGATTTCTTGAATGGCTTTAAACGGGGAGGAATTCAACAGGAGCCAAACTGCTTTGGCGCGATTACAGTTAAAGCCATCAAAACGGGTTGGTCGTTAATATTAGCGTGTCCATTGTTGGGCTGGCCGGCGGTTCATTGACCAGGCCCAGAGCTGGAGCCAGAGCCAGACCCAGGCACGAACCACGACCAAGACCAGTCTATAGAAAAATTACTGAAAATCCCTGGTCCGCGGAAACACAAACTCCAACTCACTCGCTCATTGACCAACGGTCACAAATTTGCATAATTCGCAATTGCAGGCTAAATGCCAGTGTTTAAACCATCTCGAATGTCTCGTAAAACATCATCATTATGGTTATTATTATTATTGTCAACGCCGCTGTCAGCGCTTATGCAACACCAGCTGTGGCGCTGACTTATTGAAAACTCCCGATTTGATTTCCCCACCACAACACACGGACCCCAGACCACAACAAAGGAAAATCCCAGACGCGTGTGGCCTTTCCTATCGTTTTATTTTCACAACGACTTGTCACAGCTGCCGCCGCCAGGCCGGGCCGGGCCAGGCCGTTTCATATTCAAATTTTACTGGCCAAGAAAAACTCTCACGCGCTGACAAAAATCAAGAAACGAATATACAAACACAATTGCAGCTCCGTCTAGGGCTTAACTTTTGACTTGTTTTCCATTTGTGTGCCCTCTCTGCTGGTTTTCTTGCCTCGGTTTCTTTTTATTGCATCACGATTTCGCAATACATTTGACAAATTTATTTTGATTAAAGCCAATTTCTTTGGAAGTGTAGACATGAATTGAATTTCGCTTGATTGAGCTGTGCCTTTTTATTGCTATGATGTGGATGTGCCGATGTATGTACACTTGGGAAAATATAAAATAAATGTGTTTATACAAGAAAAATATGAGCCAGTCTATGGCAAATTCAAAATATATGTTTACTTTTTTATATATATTTCTTTTGACAAATACTTTTCATTTATTTATTTATTATTTGGCGTCAAACGAAAAAATTATCTAAGAGAGAGAGAAGAAAGACTTTACTATGTCTTTTTAAAGCTGTAGATATGGACTTCTATAGAAACTAATTGGATATATATATGAAACAGATTTCTGCTAGTATATTAACCAAAATTTTATTAGTATTGAATAATAAACATGCGAGTTATTAGACAATAAAATGGCTTTTTATCCTGAATCTTTGCAACATTTATACATATGTTGGCAGCATCAATTGGTGTTTCTCAACATGTTCCTAATAACATTTTCCCTGCAACTTTTTCCCAGCAACATTTTCCGCCATGTTATATTAAAGCTTTTCAGCATTCTTAATTGCTTGCATTTTTCTATGTATTTATTATTTATTTAAATCAATGAGGTGTTTACTTATTCATGATTTATTAGCTGAACTGTTAGCTTAACAAATCCCAAAAATTGCTAGAAAGAATCTTTGCAAAAAAATATAATATAAATCGTTAAAGAGCCAAACACACTGATATATTTAACAATAAGAAATAGCGGACAAATTTCTAGACAATGTCACGCTCAATCATTTGACAAGTCATAAAAGCCCAAAAGCTTATTGACATGAATATGTTAATTATTAAATGTTGAATCATAGGACAGCTTGCAGCTTAATTTATCATTTAATTTGGGAAGCATTGGCAAGACATTTTCCGCTTCATTTTACGACTTATAAGAAACGAAAAGCACTTTGCCAAAGTCTAAACGGAATCGTATCGAAACGCAAGAGAATCAAGCTGGTTAATGCAAAACGAGGCAGCTGGCACAACTTGTCACAGATTTCCATTAGGTCATCGCCGCATTTGCATATAGATTTTCGGCTATTTTATTTCACATTTTTAAACTGTACGTTGTCCCCTCGCAGCTGAGGAATGAATCGAATCGAATGATCTTGCCCGGGGGGAAAAGGCGTGAGAAAATCGAGAAAGTTTTTCGCTGGTCCGGGTGCAGGTGGCAGATTAGCAACTTTCCTTTGGATTCTGTACGAAAAAAAATTGGCAATCATTTGTAAACAATGTGTGAGGTGAGGTGTACCGAAACTGAAACGCTATTGACGGTTTTTTAGCCGCCGAGAAGTAAGAAATACGGCGCGCATGACCCACTTTCGGGCCATGTTTATTTCTTTTACTCGGCCCGGCCCGCGTGGTGCGGTGTCTCTCGCTCTGGCTCTCTCTTTCTAAACAACTTTTTAGGCAAATTAGCAGCTGCAGAGGCATTGAAAGTTGCCTAACCACTTGCCGAAAAAATAACAGAAAAGTAAAAAACGAATCAAAGACCCAGAACCTTACAGAATCGGTTATTACGTAGCTCTGGCCTGGACAACAATAGCAACAAGTTGTCCAGATTGCAGCGAATTTTAAAGATAACTCTCGAAAAACACTCTCGGCAGCAGCTACAATCACACCTCCAATGCCAAATCCACTAACTGGGTCAGCATTTAATACGCATTTGCACACGATCAAAATTGTTTTTTGCTCGCCTTGCCATTTTACTTTGTTTAATTTTACTTTGTTCGCTGCAAATTCTTTAGTCGAGCTTTGCCCGATCATTCAATTAGTTAATGCATCTCTCCGGCCGCGTCTTCCGTGTTTAGTGTAAAAGTGCAAAAGTGTCTGCAATTAATATGCACCGTCAAGCGGCAGAAAAAAGCGGCTCAAGTTGCCGGCTTAAGGCCATATAAATATGGCTGGGAACCATGGAAAAATGCTGGGAAATTGTGGTTAACAATATGGTTTCATAAATGCTAATTTGTCTCAAAAATAACTTAAATATGTTGCTGCTGAGCTTACAGTTATTGTCTTACAATACACAAATCCTCTGCGGAGCCCACTCAGCACTTAAATGTGGGAAGCTTTATGATTTAACAAATCGGCCAATGGTCATAAAACTACCTCCGACTTTTTTGTCTAGCTTGCTTGTTTTTACATATTACACATGCTTAATTAATTGCTAGAATCAACAAATATGTACACATATTTTTAAGGCTTTTTATGCATAGTCATTAATTTTTCCAATTTTTTTTTTGGTTTTATAAATTTTGATTTTCATGAATTTAGATGAGCATATATATTTTATACAATTTAAAGCCTTTTTATATTCATTTTCAACTGCTGTAAATCAATTATCAGAAACCCAGTTAAATTTTATTTAAAAGCTAAAACCTTTCCTTGATTTTAGGCAACTTTAATAAATATTTCTGTTTATCTTTTAGTTGTTTAATAACTAAATATATGCCTTTTATTATATAAATTCTGAAAATTCGCCTTTCATTTATTTCAGTACTTTAAAATATTTGTTGTTCAATATTTAAATAAAATGTTGATATTATTAACCACTGTGCCAGCCAAGCATCAGCTGCATTATGTCTATGCCACCTTAACTCAGCAACTTTGCAGCTGCTTGACTAACTGCACTTTGTGGCCATTAGTTTATGGCTTTAAGTACACAGAAAATAATTAAAATATTTTATGGATTATATATTTCATTCTGAGTAATTAATTTACTATATATATGGTCTTTATTATTATTTTTTTAATTTATTAAAGAATTCTTAAGAGACCAAAAAAAAGTTAAAGAATCAAGAGAATGTTTTTTACTGTCAAAACTTTTCTTCATAATAATAGAATAGAATAGAATACCAGTTATTTTTTCCTGAAATTATATAATATATTTATAAATATTCATATGGATATAATTGGGATATATTTAGTATTGAAAAGCAATGGAAATATTTGCTGTTCAGTGCACAGCTTCAGGTTCAGCTTGGACTCAAGTCCCAGTCCTCTCAGCAACAAAGTCGTTGTGGATTTTGTTGACACTGCTAACGGATGCTGGGACGCCGGATAGCTGGATAGCTGGGATGCAGATGTTGGCTCAGCTGCATAATGCAATCCTTTTGCCCAGTCACTTATCAGTCATTTGTGGAAGCCGCTCCGTCGATGGCATTTGTTGCTATTTTTTGTGGTCGGTCGTCGGTCGTCGGTCGGACGTGTACCTTGCATAATATGCAAACGTGAGAAAATGTTTAGCCAAAGAAAGTGTGAGAGATACTCAATGGAGCGGAGAGGTGTCGGTGGCGATAGAGCAGGAGGAGGAGCCGGAGGAGCCGGGGCAGGGGGCTTCATTATGCGATTACTCGCATGTGGAGCAGCGGACAGTGCGCGACAAAAGACGAGCCACGTATGGACACTAATAATAATGATGTAATGAGCCCCGCTCTTTATTTCTTTTGGGAAAGTGCCCTAATGGCACTGGCCACCACGCACAAATCAGAGTGAAACCCCCAAACTAAACCGCAATCCGCTTCCTCTCCATTTTTTATAATTTCAGCTCACCGACGAGGTGGTTCGCAAGAAAAGCGAGTACCAAAAACATTTGGAGGGCTACAAGGCGCTGCGCACGCGCTTCGAGGAGCACTACATTAAAGGTAGGTAACCTGATATTCCCTTAAAAAACTATATATTAAAAAATAAACTCTATTCCCAGCTCCCGGCCGCAGTGGCCGCAAGCTGGACGATGTCCGCGACAAGTACCAGAAGGCCTGCCGCAAGCTCCACCTCACCCACAACGAGTACGTGCTGTCCATCACCGAGGCCATCGAGGTGGAGAAGGACTTCCGCACCGTCTTGCTACCCGGCCTGCTCGAGCACCAGCAGTCCGTGCAGGAGAGCTTCATCCTGCTGTGGCGCAATATCCTCCAGGAGGCCTCCCAGTACGGGGATCTCACGGCGGACAAGTACAAGGAGATCCAGAAGCGCATTGACACTGTGATAGGCGGCATTAATCCGACCGAGGAGTACGGCGAGTTCACCGAGAAACACAAGTAAGTCTGCTCCCCCAATTAATTAGCAATAATTGATTTAATTAATTATTGTTTTTATCGCAGAACCTCCCCCACAACGCCGCTGCTGTTCCAGTTCGATGAGACGCTCATCGAGGACATACCCGGCAAGCTGCAGTCCAGCACCCTGACGGTGGACAACCTCACGGTGGACTGGCTGAGGAACAGGCTCCTGGAGTTGGAGGGGGCCGTGAAGGAGTGCCAGGAGAAGCAGCTGAAGATGATCGAGCATGTGAACGGCGGCTCACCGGTGGCCAATGGCAGCATCATTTCCAACGGCAGCAATACATCCAATGGCATTCAGTCCAACAAGGACAGCCAGTGGTGAGTGGAGCCCTGAATCCTCAAAGGAATGAAAGATTAATAGATATATTCTCCCTAAAAGCCGGCAGTCCAAGGACCTGAATGCCCTGCGCTGCCAGGAGAAGCAGAAGCAGAAGCTGGTGGACATGATCAAGTGCGCCCTGAACGAGGTGGGCTGCGAGGAGCTGCCCTCCGGCTGCGATGATCATCTCACACTCGAGCAGAACTTTATCGAGAATGGCTACAACAACGAGCAGCAGGTGGGTCTGGCCTTGGTATATCCTCCTGGGTTTTGGGTTAGTCTCTAAGCTGTAGCTGGTGATGGTCTAACTAATCTCTATCTCTCTCTGGATGCCGCCCTCTGACCTCTGTCTACACACCCCATACTCCTCCCATGACATACTTACACACATCCTAACCTAGCAGCGCTCCAACTCCACCAGCTCACCTGGGCTGGGCCTCATGAGCGAGCTGATGCGCCGCGGGGGGGTCTTGACCCTGCTGCGCGGACGCGGACGCCACGGTAAGCGCAAGTCGACGCCGCAGCCAGCGACGCCCATGACGCGATCGCGTCAAGGACGCTTCAACAAGATGCAGCCACGGTCCCAGAGCCTGGGATCCTTGTCGGTAATTGGGGGTAGTGGGAATGCCAGGAGTCCTGCACGCTACGAGCCCATTACTAACCATCCGCTGCGTCTGGCGGCCAGTGTCCACTACCTGGGCGAGGAGATCTCGCTGAGGGACACGCCTCCTGCCCTGCCGCGCCTGCGCCGCACCCAGTGTTCCATGTTGTGTTTGGGCGAGGATGAGGAGCCGCTGGAGCCGTTGCCGGCGGCTGCCGTAGCCTCGCCCGCTCCGCTCACCCAGCTAACCGCCGCTGTCCTTACTAACACTAACAACAATCACATCTACGCGGATCTCGAGTTGGGCAGAAAGGGCCAAGAGGCGCCGCCGGAAAGCGAGGCGGAAGAAGAGGAGGTCCTGCCCGGAAAGAAGGCGGAGCAGGTGGTCGAAATAGAGATCAACCAGACGGCGGCGCCACAGAACTCCATCGATGCTCACCTGGACAGGATCGATGAGCTGAATCGCGTGCTGGACGATCGGCTGAAGAGGAACCTCCAGGTCAGCGATGATGTGAATGCCATCGAGTCCGCCGAAGAGGGTCAGGTGCAGGCCCGAAAGATAGCCAAGGATCCGGACAGCCACACCAAGCGCAGCTCCAGCTCCAGCTCGGAGTGCCGATCCTCCCAGCTAAGCGCCAAGGATGTGGGTCACTCCAAGAAGAGATCACTCTCCTTCACGCAAAAGTCCATTAGCAATATATTCAGCAATCTCAAGGAGTTCTCCAAGAGTCCCCTGGTGAGAATGGGCAGGAGTAGCACCCTCAACGAGGAGCAGGACCCGGAGAAGACCCAGTCCAGCAGCAGTGACTGCCACACGAACAGCAGCTCCTCCTCCAGCCACAACAACAATAACCACACCAGCAGCAACAGCAATCACAGTGCCTCCCAGTCCACGATCATCACCAGCACCATCACCACCACCATTACGACGACCACAACTACGACGCCGTCCAAGGAGGCCAAGGAGTCAAGACTGAAGTTCAAGGTGCCCAAGATCCAGAAGAAGTCGAAGGCCATCCGCAACACATTCCGTTCCAAGCTGCTCAACTTCCAGCTGAAGCGGGCCAAGCCCTGCAAGCAGTGCACCAAGCGCCGACGCATCCATCCCAGCAAGAGTGTCTTTGACTTTGCCCGGGAGTTCGAGGCGGATCTGCCGGAGGGCTCCTCTGGCGAGGATCAGTTCTGCAACTGCCCGCAGCCAGCGGTGCAGAAATCCAAGCCATCCGTCCAAATATCCAGCCACAAGGAGCGTCCGTTCGAGTCCAGTTCGGGGGAGCTGGAGGAGAACGAGGACGACCACGACCCTGATAACGAGGATAGCGGCAGTGACGACGTGCTTAGCATGAAGGATCACTGCTACTGTGTGCCCAGCCTGGCGGCCAGTGTGAGTTCCCAGCCTCTGCCTCTGTAGCTGCATCCGTAGCCGAGAACCAAGAGCACCCCTCACCGTATCGACCGTATCTAAGCCAACTGGGCGCCACGAGGCGCCACCTCACAGAAACCGCATTGCCTCGCATCGCATAGCCTCGCTTGCCCCTTCAGTTTGCATGTTTTGATCGAAATTGCACGTTCCATCTTAGTATTGAGATCATGAGTTTCCTCAGCTTTTATCAGGCGGTTTAAAAATAGAACACAGGGATACCCTAGCCACAATTCATCAGGAGGGGTATGACTTATATTTTATTTACGATAGTTTTTATAGGATACCCTAGCATAATTAGGCAAAAAATAGAATGACAGCCAAATGCAATTTATTGGGTTTCAGATACTAGGCGAACAGAGAATACTAGGCAGCAGCCGGCAGTTTTTTAAAATCATAAGACCCTAAAAAGTATGCTGCATTTATTGCGTGCGCAGCATTATTGTGCTGATAAAAGTATGCTACAAAATATTACAAAACCACGGAATAGTGTTTCCGGTCACTGATGTTTCCGGTTGGCCGAAGAGTACAGCGGCCATTTCAGAAATTATTATACAAACTGCCAGAGTAGAAAAATATTCAAAAACCTAATAATTTAATAATAAAATATTGAATAAACAATTTTTGGTTGATTTTTCAAAATTGTATAAGGGTGAAAGAGGTACAGTTCCTTAACTAAAGTATATAAGCATTTGATATATATTTAAATACCTCTAAGAGAATCATCATATTGGTGTCTAATTATATATAATATTTATGTAACTATTACGCTTACAAATAATAATATTTAAAGCAGTGGTGGCATTTGAGTGAGTAAGAATTAGAACGCAGTGACTCGGTATGATTAAAAAAGGAAACATTTATTGTATCATAGCATAAAAATAGCTTTGACTAAAAAAATAGTTATTTAAAGCTAAAAAGGGCTAAATAATGCTCTCAAGAAGCCCTCAAACATACGTATTTTTGAGTCGGCATTTTAATACCGTATTTTGTGGAAAAGTCAGAGATAAAAATAACCATAACTAAGTCAAAACTGCATCAATTTCAATTCGGAAACCTGTTCTATGTTAGTTTTTATTAGGTTATTTAATCTGCATACTTAGTTTGTAAATAAAAAAAAATTAATTTTTTATCAATTTTTTACAATTTTAATGATGTAACCCCTTATCAAATTTTGAAAAATTGCCAAAATTTTTTTTGTTTAATTTTTTTATTATTTTGTTGTCAAATATTTGAGATTTTAACGACGAATCGGGAACTATACGGAATTTGGCTATATTTTAATTTTTAGCCAAATTACGCTCTCAAGAAGCCAGCAAATACTCGCATTTTTTATTGGGCATTTTAATACCCTATTTATTGGAAGAGTCAGAGATAATAATAACCATAGCTAAGCCTAAGCTGCACTAATTTCAATTCGGAAAGCTTTTCTGTAGTAGTTTTTAGTTGGTTATTTAATTTAAATGATTAGATAAAAATTAATGTTCTAAATAAAATATTTCTGTAATTATATATTTAACAATAAGAAACTATAAACCACATTTAAAATAGAATATAACTTGATTCATAATTCTTATCAATATATATCCATTCCTTGAAAACCCCTCAGAGAGTATTAGTGTTTCGGTAGATCAAGAATACATATCACCCTTCCAATGGCTATATTTACTTGTGCGTGCCTGAGAAAAGAGAGAAAAAGATCGCCGAGAGCGTAAAGCCATTATATATCTGAGTTCTCTCTGCTGAGGCGATCTGTTTGGACACCGGGGATGGCAGTCGCCATTAATCTGGCCCATTTGAATGTTTGGCGTCTGTTTGGCCAGGGAAAAGTTGGAGATCGCACTTGTGTCCGCCAGAACGTGTGACTTATCTCAGTATTTTCGGTTGCCCGAGACAATTGCGCAAGTTCAAGTAGTTTTTCCGGGGGGAAATATTTAGACTTCGAGGCGGTTCCACCATGAGCAGCAGCGCTTCCGGACGCAGCAGCATCTACGCCGGAGCCGAGGGCAGTGGCATCTTTGAGACAATTGTCTTTGCCGGTCGCCCAGTGCCGCCGGCCCGTAGGAAGCGGCCCAAATCCAAAGTATTTGTGAGTCACCACACGCCGCGGCACAACCTTGAAAAGTTGAACCTAGAGCGAGCAGTATTTTCCACATCGATGTAGTAACACTATATATATTCTTAATTTGATTTTATACGCCTCTTTGCTTGCAGTATTTAATTTATAATTCATTTGTGTTGTGTATATCGTATATATCCTATTTTTTGAGCCAATGCAACCCACGCATTTCCGCTCCGCATTTGGAAATGTGGAAATGACGTGCTATTTTATTTTTTCCCTCGTATTTCTGCATGTCACCCACTAATCTTTCGCCAGAGATTTGAATATAGATTTGCTAATTGTCTGGATCTTGCAGATATCGCTCTCCACGAACCGACCGCTCTACGAGGAGGAGTGGTTCCATGGTGTCCTGCCCCGGGAGGAGGTGGTTCGTCTGCTAAACAACGACGGCGACTTCCTGGTACGCGAGACCATCCGAAATGAGGAGAGCCAGATTGTGCTGAGCGTCTGCTGGAATGGCCACAAGCACTTCATTGTCCAGACCACCGGAGAGGGCAACTTCCGGTTTGAAGGACCTCCCTTTGCCAGCATCCAAGAGCTGATTATGCACCAGTACCACTCCGAGTTGCCGGTGACTGTCAAGTCGGGGGCTATCCTCCGACGTCCCGTGTGCAGGGAACGCTGGGAGCTGAGCAATGATGATGTGGTTCTGCTGGAGAGGATTGGCAGGGTAACTATACAGATTTTTCTTATCACTTATCGAGTGTTATTTAATTTATTTATTGCTTATCTATCAGGGCAACTTTGGCGATGTCTACAAGGCCAAACTGAAGTCTACGAAACTAGATGTGGCGGTCAAAACCTGCCGGATGACCCTGCCCGATGAGCAGAAACGCAAGTTCCTGCAGGAGGGTCGCATCCTTAAGCAATATGATCATCCGAATATCGTCAAATTAATTGGAATTTGTGTGCAAAAGCAGCCCATAATGATTGTGATGGAACTGGTGCTGGGTGAGTTTTAATATTAAAAAGAAAACTATATTCCCTTTGGATCAAGTACAAAGTCTTAAGAATCCTTCGAATTCTTATTACGTATTAAATACTAAGTGCATTGAGCTTATTCTTCAATCGTTCTTAATAAAATTACCCATTTTCCAGGAGGTTCCCTGCTCACCTATTTGCGTAAGAACTCCAATGGCCTCACGAACCGCCAGCAAATGGGCATGTGCAGAGATGCGGCGGCAGGTAAGTGCCCACTTATATTAACAAAAATACTTAAATAATATATTTTAATAATACATTAAAAGGCATGCGATACCTGGAGTCCAAGAACTGCATTCATAGGGATTTGGCTGCGCGTAATTGCCTCGTGGACCTGGAGCACAGTGTGAAGATCTCCGACTTTGGCATGTCGCGCGAAGAAGAGGAGTATATAGGTAAGAGTCACCTTCCAATAAACCAAATTAAACATTAAATTAATTTAAAACATGTTTTCTTAATAGTTTCCGATGGCATGAAGCAAATTCCTGTGAAGTGGACAGCTCCCGAGGCTTTGAACTTTGGCAAATACACATCCCTGTGCGATGTTTGGTCCTATGGCATACTCATGTGGGAGATCTACTCCAAGGGCGACACCCCGTACTCCGGCATGAGCAATTCCAGGGCCAGGGAGCGCATCGATACGGGTAATTATATATTTTATATTATATATAAGTGTAAAGATACTAATGCTGACATTTCGCTCAGAAGGATACCGCATGCCAACGCCGGAAAATACCCCCGTAGAAATGTACCGCCTGATGCTCAAGTGCTGGGCGGCGGATGCCGAGTCCCGGCCGCATTTCGATGAGATCTACAACGTGGTGGACGCCCTGATCCTGCGCCTGGACAACAGCCACTGAGAGCTGCCGAGAGAGCGTCCGCGAATCCCCCCTAGCATACTCACTGTAGGTTTAGTCAGCGCTTTTAAAGTACGTCACGAGTCCGAGGAGGACTTAACAACGAGATGCCTGTATTTATGAGATACTACTTATATACTTATACATTTTACCACGTAAAGCATATTTATATAGATACATATATATATTTTCTAGCCATGTAACTGTATATTTCGACAAGTATGTATGTACTGTTTGACTGAGCCTGAGCGTCTGTATGTAATGAATCCTTAATGTGCCAAAAACCGCAAAGAGATCTTAAAACCGAAAAAATAAAACAAAAAAAAGAAAAAAATAAGATGATATTGTGTGTCTGCCGTAGCCTTAAGCTCGTGAATTTATATTCTTAGTTATGTTTGTGTTTTAGTTATTATCCTTACGCATCCTTACGTTGGTCAATTCGTTTCTAGACTCTGTATTTTATGTATATTTATTTACACCTACATTTACATTTCTACTTCGACTACGATTATGTTTACACTTAAGCACCTAAGCTCTAAGTTTTAAGCTTTAAGTTTTGCTGCGCTGCTGAAGTGAATAAATCATATGTGTACTATATACTATATATGGAAGATCCATCTATGAATCGGCCAGGGCCAGCGGGACATCGCAGAACTCCACCTTGGTGTAACACTTCTTGAGCTCATTTTTCAGCTCCAGGCTGTGGGACCAGTCCATTGTTTCGCACACGACCTTGACCTCCACGGTGTACACGTCCCTTAGCCAGGCCCGCTCGTGCATGATGTCCTTGATGGACACTCCCACGCGGACCAGCAGGGCGCACAGGTCGTTGATGCCGCCGGGACGGTCGCTGACCTCCACATTGAACTTCACCAGGCGGCCCACGGCGGCCAGACCACGCTCCAGACAGCGCCCGAAGACAGTGGTGTCTATGTTGCCTCCACAGAGGAGCACCACGACCCTGGCAAGGAAGGGAAAATATTAATTACAATTATTTTCCAGGAACAGCACGGACTATAAGCCTTACCTCTTTCCCTTGAGCTCATCCAGATGCCCGGCCAAGATGGCAGCCAGGCCTGCACCGCCTGCTCCCTCGACCACACACTTTTCCTCCTCCACCAAGCGGAGAATGGCCACTGCAATCCACTCCTCCTTGACCACCACCATGCGATCGATGAGGGGCATGGCCGTGGCAAAGGCATTATAACCAACTTTGGGCACAGCCAGGCCGTCGGCCAGGGTGTTCTTGATGGGCGTGTGGACGGGGCCGTTGTTCTCCATGGCCCGGGTGAAGCTGGCGCACTTCTCCGACTCCACACCCTATTAAAAAAGATTTAAAATAAGAAATTAGAAATCATAATATAATAAAAGCCAAGTAAATACTCACAATAATCTTGGTCTTTGGGGAAAGGGCCTTCACTGCCGTGGCAATGCCCGCAATGAGTCCGCCTCCACCCACCGGAACCACGACGGCGTCCGGCTCGGGCACCTGCTCCAGGATCTCCAGGCCAATGGTGCCCTGTCCCGCCATAATGTGCGGATGATCGTAGCCATTGACATAGAGCAGGCCCTCCTCGCGGGACATGCGCATGGCCAGGGACTTGGCCTCGCCCATATCATTGCCGTCGACAATGACGCGGGCCTTGTAGTTGCGACACTTCTGGACCTTCATAATGGGAGCTGCCTTGGGCATGACCACGGTCACCGGGATGCTTAGCTTCCAGCCATGGTAGCACAGGGCCAGGGCATGGTTGCCCAGGGAGGCACTGATCACTCCCGTGCGCTTCTGCTCCTCGGTGAGCGATGAGAGGGCATAGCGGGCGCCACGCTCCTTGAAGCTGTCGAGGCAAGTGGATTGGATGTCAGTCGTCACATGTCGAGCACGAAATCAAAAATCAATTAGCAACAGTTATTAATTGGCTGCCCCATCGAACCATATCGGCCAATTAAAGCTTATCTTATCGGATCTTGGCCAAATTACCACCGAAACTCTACTTGCCCCTCGATCCAAATAGGGAATTACAAAAGGCATGCTAACTATCAATAAGTTAAGCCTAGAAATGGGAATATTTAAATAGAATGCCTTATGACAGACGCCTCCTTATCAGTGGGTTTCAAGTCACACCCCCAGACAATATTCCTATAATACGTAGTGTTTTCTAAGATCTATAATATACAAGTCATTTAAATACGTATTATAATAATGCACATTGGACCTACTTTCTGCTGTGAAAAATATAGGCTAATGAAGGCAATAATTAAATCAATTAATCACTTAATATTTTCAAGTATTAAGTAAACAAGAACAATGATGAAATTTTAGTAATATCAGAAATGCCAGGAATCCCCTGGCATCAAGCTTTTATAGGCCCATTTCCCAGGCCATTAAATTCGGCGAATGGCCTATAAATTGGATCTAAAATTAGTACATCTTATCTAGACTATAAAGGATGTTAGTATTATATTTTTCTAACCTCGTGATAAAGGAAAATGTAATCGATAAATATAGTATTCACCTCAAATCTCACGAAACTTTAGCATAAAACAAACGAATAAGTTTTAATTGGAAATGATGCAAACAATTATATCTTTTGAAGAAGGTTTTATAAATGGATATTATCCTTCGACTAATTTGCATTAAGTCCCACTCATTACTCACCTGCCTGTGTATTGTAGGAAATCCTTTTTCAAGTACAAGTCCATGCCATATAGATCCGATGATGTGGATTTCTGTTAACCCATACATTAAAACTTATATCCTTTAGAGAAGATATAGAAATATATACCGGACAAGGCGTGCGCTCCACTCCACCGCGTATGAGAAAAGCCGCAGATGTGACATCGTGAAAGGAGATCCGCTGCGGTTTCTCGGGATTACAGAAGGGATCGATGATCTCCTCGACCCCACCAGACACATGTCTGGGCCTCTTCAGAGCCTCCAACTTCCCATTGACGGCGCTGCCATTTGATTTGGCAGGTGTGGAACCATTGGTTTCCTTGGGTACTTCCGACTTCTCTGCCTGGGACATGGCTCCAGCTTTGTTTCCTATTTTTTAGAGGACTACCGCCGAGGATGGCTGCTCGCTGAATACTGCTAAATGCGACAATAGTCGGAACTGGTATATATAGGCGGCAGCAGCTGGATGAGGAGACTCTATTAGCGGCCGGGCTGGCAGTCGTAAAAACGGCACCTTTGCGTTACGATTGCCGGCTGGTCACTTTATGGGACCTGGCCTGACGACGACCTGATAAGCCCGGTTCCCCGCTCACCACAGCAAAACAATAACAACGATAACGTTTCGTTTGTACTTGTTACTTCCCCTCAATTTTGGCAACACCATCGAAACTGTTCGATTCCTCTCACCGTTCGGAAAACCAGTGCAAAGAGCCGGGTTCTAATAAGGGTCAAAACCGATAAGGTTATCTAGAGGTTATCTAGAGACAGGAACAGTGGAAAGTTTAGCAAAATTTAAGGGTTTTCCAATAGAACTTTGAGTCTGTACTCTGAAAGGAAGTTCACAAACAACATATATCTCTTTTTAATATTATTAAAGGGCCCCTGTAGCATCGGCCGCTGCTTTATAATTCCCAAGTTTAAAGGTGGCTACTAAAATAGCTACTTAAAGAAGCCGCTACATTTTTTTACAAGATTTATTTAATTTCAAGTAGTCAAACATTTATTATTACATTTTCTGATATATTTCTTAATATATTCTAATAGTTTACGAAAAAGTTGTGATAGTAGAGGCTTAATTTTCTTGCTGGCCTAACTTAGTTTCTTATTGCATCTACGAAATCTTGTACGAGCCCCCGAATTGCTGTCGTTATTAAAAAAAACAAAGCGATAAGGCTTGAATTCGTAGGCACGCCCAATTATTATTGCCAAAATAACAAAGCTTATCTAATCCACGCCGAAATAAAAAAATAAATTGAGATGCTACCAAAACAACAACAGCCCGAGGCTTCTAGGGGTTAAAGGCCAGCCAGTTGGCCGGATTGGTGACCGTCATCTGCTCCACTTGCTCCAGAGTGACGCCGCGGGCAAACATGCGGGGCAGGATGTTGGTGTGGATATGGTGATAGCCATGACCGCCATAGGAAGTCTATATTTAGAAAAGAAGAGTCATCTAGAGATATATATATATATATATAACGAGGTAATTTTAGCCCACCAATCTATGTTTTGTGTGGATGTCGTGGGACATGAGCAGCTTGTCCACCAGGCCCTCGTTTATTAGCTTTATCAGATTGTCGATTCGTTGGCCATCGGAGATCATGTCCACGCTGGTGTTCAGCTGATAGAAGGAGCACTCAGTGCCAAAGAGATCGTACTGTATATAGCAGCCCAGCTTAGCAAACTCCAACAGCTCGTCCACATCGAAAATGGTACCTGATAAGTAGGGAATTTGTCAATATAAAAGAGATATAGGTTTAAGGTTAAGGTTATCCCTACGATCCAAATGAGACATGACACACTTGTCGGCCCGACCACCCGCCTCCAAATAAAGACGCATGATCTCGAAGGGAGCCTTGGTCACGCGATGGGGATGCATGGAGACACCACAGCCCAGGACCTCCTGGATCTCACCAGCTGCCTTGATGCTGTGTTTTTCGAACTCTGCAAGGTATAAAGATTAAATGAAGATGTCACAGAACAGAGATCAGGTTTTACTCACGGTGAATGGGATAAACGCTGGCCACCTCGCCTATGAACCCACACTTGACCATCTTTCCGTTGACCTCCAGGCCCGTAATGATGTCCTTGGAGTACAAATCACTCATTTGCTCTACAGTCAAGGCGGCGTGGCTGGCATCCTGCATGGCATGGATATAGTGACCTGTTCCCGCTATGAAGTGCACTCCCGTGCTCTTGGCCAGCTCCACAATGAACTCCAGGTTGCGTTTCAGCCCGTAGCTGCTGTTCTCCACAATGCTGCCGCCGCCGTGCTTCTTGTAGAGCAACACATCCTTCTTGGCGGCCTCCAGAGCATCTCCGTCGTAGAACCGGACATTCTCCTTGCTGGAATACGGATAGAGCCGGACATAACCCAGGGTGGACATGCTGATCTTGGCCTTCAGCTCGCTCTCAAAGTCCGGCGGCGGGGGACGGTAGAAGTGCTCGAAGTCAAGGGCCACATGCTCGTGGGTCAGAGTTCGACCCAGAAGGTTGGGTGTAATGGCACCCAGAACTTAATAAGCATCACAGGAAAATTTTAGTGTTTGATGAGCCGAGAGATAAGGCCAAGAATAGCCGCTTATCTGAACTAATTCTCCACTCACCGGTTTGGACGGTCGCCATGTTTGCAGCTCTCAATGTGGGTCACCTTTGGATTTTGCTCTCTTCTTGTAGAGTTATTTTTAGACCAACCGATCGCTTCGAAAGCCAGCGGACAACTGATCTTGGAGCCCAGAGAGTCTGCTCTTTGTGGAGTTCTACTCAGGGTGGGTGTTTACAGTTGTTTTGCTTGATCCCGGCCCCCCAGCTTATCTAGAAGTTATATTTTTTATTGCGCAGATTCAGAGATTGCAACTGCTCTTATTTGTTGACTGCCTCCATTAGCTCTTATCACAAACAATTTAAGTCAATTTAAAATGCTAAGTATAAGCAGGTGATCCATTAACAATCATTGCAAAGTTCAGATGTACGTATATCTTGTATGTTTGTGCCCTATCTCTCTTATCCAAGCTTTGCCTGCAATGTACAAGCAAGCTGCAGTCTGAAAAATGTAACCATTAAAAATGCCCTCTCTGTTTATATTTCTCAGAATAATTCTCTTTATTAGTTCCATTTTCTTTCCGTGTTTTTTTGTTGTTGTATTTTCTTTTTAATTTTACTTAGGTTTACGTTTATCAGTTTTAGCGTTTTCTCATTTATCAGATATACAGATATAGTCTATATATATATATATATATACTCATTTATACTTAAGATATATTTTGTTATTTTTACGACATTGCTGCTGCATCATTCATTAACTGTTATATCTCGTATATATATATAGATATACATATATATATATTCCTTTCGATTCTCCTTAGATCTAAGCATTCATTAATAGATTTTCCTTTCGCGAAGAATTTGCCAAATGTTTGAATTGTTGGTTGCTTTGTCTGTTTTTATTATTTAAACTTTCTCTGCAGCTTCTCGACTGATCAAAACCTTTTTGTTGCCTTTGCGATCTTTATGAATTGATTAATTGTATTATTGTGTTTGTTTACAAATTATTATAACGAAATAAGCACACAAAAATGTATTGTTATTATTATATTATTTACTTGCTGAGTTTAGGTAGTTACTGAGTTTTACTTTTGAACACTTGCTGTGACTTTAGTTAAGGATATATAACTATTGCATGAAGAGCGAACGAACCATATGTTTTAAAGCGGATCCCAGAGCCACTAAATCCTTCCTTGACCATCATCCATTATCCTTTCTTCAACTCGTTTCTATTCTACTTAGCACCTTGGCTTGGCTTGGCTTCTTGGGTCTCTTAGTTGATTTTGAAAAGCAGAACGGAGGAAACTATCTCTCGCTAAACGATGTTGAAAAGATCTCACACAAAAATAAAAAACATGCAATTGTTTTTAAAAATTATATAATCGCCATTTATTGAACATTATCTCTCTTTAGTTAGCTATATAAATTTTTAAAGTTCATATTGGTTTTCCCTTCTCGTTCCTCTCTCAAATTTGTTGTGGTTGCTCTTGTTGTTTCTTGTATCTTCTATTTTTTATTGTATTTGTTTATGCATTTGTTTAAGTTTAATTAAAATAGTTGTTGCTCTTATATACGCTCACATCTGAGGCTCATATATATAGGTATATATGTATGTATATATCTATTTCTATTTAGATTTTCTAGCTTTACCGTTTCTGTGTTAAATATATGTTCACTGTTTCCTCCTCCTATGTCCTTCTCACCTTCTCTCCTCCTCCATCTGGCTGCAGATATTCTTCGCTTTAATTACAATTACACATTAGTACAATATTTATATACGCATAAAGTTGTAGATAGATTGGATGCATTCATAAGGTTCATAATAATAATATCCCATTCATACGCTTATGTCAACTAATTTCGTTTCTGTTTCCGTTTCCGCCTTTGCTTCTAAGTTACCGTCAACAAAACAGTGTTCACATATCCAAGTAAGAATCAAAACAGTGTTCACATATCCAAAAGTAAGAATCAATCATACATCAAATTCGGCTAGCAATTGCAAAAGATTTAACACAAATATAGTTCTTTTTGGCGGATCAGGATCAGGATCTGGCCGAGGTAAAGGTAAGTTCTGTATCTGGATCGGGATAGGATCAGGTTCTCTGGAGTGGTTGTATGTGCTGCTTGTGTGTTGTTTGATTAGCTTATAAGCGCAAAAGTGACTAAGAGGTGTGCACACAACAAAAAATAATAATTAATAATTATTGGTAATGGTAAATACTATTAATAAGAAACTACTAGAATAAACGTTGGTTGGTTAATAATAATAAAAGTTTTATTACGCTTAGTTTATAATTATTATTTGCCTTTTCACTTTACTCTTTTTCGTTAAACATATAAACACAATTTCAACTAAAAGCACACTAAAGCATTGTAAATTATTGTAAATTATTATAAAAGAAAACTACAACTATGCAAAGAATACAGAAACTTGTTCAAGTAAGTTTATTTACTCTTACTTATCCTTTAAAGTTATTATTGAATCAGTTTGTAAAACATTTTGTAAACTGTGCTGAACCTTTTCGTTAATTCCTCCCCGTTTTGTGTGTGGTGTGTTATTGTTTGCATACAATTTTACTAATTAATTTTAAAGGGTCTTTAATGAGTAAAATTATGATATACGTATATATGTAAAGTGTGGTTGTGTTGCCTTTATTATTTTTGGGTAAATTAAAATTAAAATGACATTTTGCTGTTCTGTTGCTGCTTAGTTCTTTGTTATTTTGCTGATTGCATCCCTAATTTCTTGCTCTGTACACTTGGTTTCATCTTTCTTTTAAAATTAAATATTGAAGTCAGTTTCTAGTTGTTTCTTCTTTTTTTTTTTTATTACAATCTCTGATTTTGTACAATTTAAATGTTCTGACTAAACTCTCCTACGGTTGGACTTTGACTATAGCTGGTTTACTCTGTCCTCTGGAACCACATCCTTGGAATCTTTGGAGCACAAGGCAGGCCTGCTGACCCGCTTTGAGCCCGAGATTCCGCCAATCAGCCTGTAGCTAGCGATGCCTCTCATGACTAAGGGCACTTGGTTAGCTAGAAGCTGATCAGCTGCAAGTAATCACTCTGTGTCTGTGTTGTCTCAAAAGTGTGGAAGGCGTTTGGTTAAAGGCGAGTTTGGTGTCGGCTTCTATTTGCTCCTGTGCTCCTTGCGAAAGGATATCGATTTCACTCAGTTCTGTGTGTGCCGAAAATATGCATTTACAGGATTCTAGGTTGGTCGTGAGGGAGATATTCTTTTCATTTTACTTGAAGAATCAAAATTTATTGCAATATTTCCATTTTATGTTTGTTATTAATAAGTTTTTAGATTTACTTAAAATTTTGTTTTGTTTTTGATTTTTTTTAGCATTTTGTTGGTTTTTAGGGGGTTAACAACACAATTTATCGCTAGTTTTAAATTTATTTGCATAGGTGTAATTGGTTTGAATAAAAATTTTAAATTATTTACTACAGAATGAAGAGAAAGCGTAAATTAAAGAAGGGTTTCTTTTTGTTGTTGTTGTTTTTTTGCTGTATGTGTGTGTGTTTTTAATATAAACAAAGAAAAACTAAATAACGCTTAAAGCAATAAAAATCTAAAGACGAACCATATATATTTATATATTGTGTATATTTTGCAAGTTCTTTTTTTGTGTTTTTGCCATTTTTTGCATAATTTTCTTTATCGAAACCACTCTCTCCCTCTAGGTTTAAAGATTATGTGTTGTTTTAGCTGATTTTTTCGCCTTAACGTGCATTTACCCAAAGAAAACTATACATGTAGCCTACCGTTTATGTAGATGTAGTAGAGATATAGTTAATATTATGCATATAAATGTATATAATTCATCGAAAAAATCAAAAAATTAAAATCAATTCAATTTTATGTTAGAGGGGGCGGGGGGCGAACAGGAGGGGGCAAAGGTAAAACGTAAAACGAAGAAAAACGCCGCTTGCACTGCATTTGCCTGCTTTGATTCACTAATTAATTATACATAATTATATATATATATATATCTAAATTAGGGAGTTGTTATGCTCCGAAGTTGCTTTACACTAAACACGCGCTGCTCTCGCTCTCTCTCTCTGGCTTAACTCTCCTCTCGCTCGCTCGCACAAATTCTCTTTCTCGCTTTCTTGGCTTAGCGTGGTCGTGGATTAAATTTTTTAGCAAACTGTTTTAAGGAGCTCTCTTCTACACACAATCTTGCGTTATTCTTGGTTTCTTTTCTTCAGGTTTTTGTTTTTTTTTTTTACATTTTTTTTTGTGGTGAGGGTTTTCTTGTTTTTTTTCGCTTAAATTTTGCATATTTTTTTCTTTGCGTTTTCTCTTTTAATACATATACATAATTAATTAATATATATTTGTTTTTTGTTTTTCTTCTTCATTTAGTAGCTGATAATTAAGAATTGAGAAAGAGTTGGTTGTTGTTTTTTGAGTGTATGTGTGTGTGATTTTGGGGGTTTTGTTAAATTTTGTTCTTATCCGTTTCTTGAAGTTTTCTATATGCTTGCGTACTTTTTCTTAATTTTTTTTATTATTTAATACACTCCAACAAATTACAAAAACAAAAGACACACATTGTCTTACTTAAATGTTGTTGCGTTGTATGGTAACTTGGTAACAATGGTTGTTTCTTGTTGTGTGCTTGCTTGTCGTTGTAAATGTGGTGGTGTGTGTGGACTTTTAGCTAAATACAAACAATTTGCAAATTGTATTTTTGGAATAACAAAAGAAAAAATGTTTCAACACTAGTCGATGAAAGGTGTTGTTGTTGTGGTTGTTGTTGCCTTCTAGACGGTTCTTTCAGCCCCAGCTCAGCAGGCGACCAAGGTCCATCGGTTGTTGGTTGTCTTGTTGCTTGATCTATGTTGGTTGTTGATGGATGGATGAAAGATGTTATGTTGCTGCCGCTCTCGTAGCTTCCACAATTGCCTGCACTTTGCTCTAACGCTGTTACGCGTCTGGTTCAAGTTGTACAAAGGTTGCTGCTGCTGCATGTTGCCTCCAGTGCTGCACGTGGACTGGTTGCATAGTTGGCTGCTGCTTGCTTGACCTTGCATTGAAATTTGTTGTTCCAGGTTGTTGCTGCTGCTGAATCTTTTGCGGGGTATTTGGTTATCGTTTCTCTCTGTACTATTGCTGTTGTTTTACATTATAATTACAATTACAATTACAGTTTATACCGATTTATATAGTATTATTACTCTCTGTGTTGGTTTGTGTGTGTGTGAGGGAGTTTTATGCTCTTTGCTCTTCTTCTGGTGTTGTTGGTTGTGGTTGTTATAGCGTAGCATATATATATACTCTTATTATGTGTAGGTTGGTTATTATCATTCTACGGCTATTGTTTACTGTTACTGGCACAATATCGAAATTCAAATCTTTTGAATCTTCTCGCCAACGACAACCGGATTGTTGCGTCGGATTTCCTGTGCGCCGTGCTCTCTATAATCGAATGTGCAGTTATGTTTATCAGAATAACGATGCACGGCACAGTACAGACCGCCGCAGCGACACTGGAAACCTGTAAGCGAATAGTATAGATCATTAGTAATCATTATATAATTAAATAATTATTTATGGATACTCACCGGTCAGGCCAACCTTCTTGCGGCACTCGCCACATCGGTTCTTCTTCTTTTTGGCATCCTTATCGTCTTCCTTGTCCTTGTCATCCTCCTCGTTGGCCGAGGCGGCTGCTTGTGTGGAAGTGTTTGGACCGGTCGCCGATGTGATGGCTTCGCTATTGACTTTGGCAGCAGCGGCGGCTTCATCGGTGATTTTCTGTGCCGGAAATGGTAAGAGAAACCGAAAATTAGAATTTTAATCACATGACAAAAATACATGACAACATCTCTAGCAGTGGTCTTCGTCACCAGCACAGATGCGGTCAGCTCTTTAAGAAAGCTTCAAGGGGGGACCAAACTCTCTATATTTATAAATAAAAACTAGTTCCTAAGCAGCCTCATTTCTCAACAAACAGTTCTCAAGCCTTAATTTACTACTTATTACTAAGATATATAAGCTACCACAATGCCTATCACACATAACCCCGAGATATACCACAAATAAAACCCAACTATTGTCTTAACCACAACTATACATTCTCGTCGTCGTCCTGCATTGAAAGAGCCTTGAGAATTGTTTTCTTTAGTATAGTTCTTCTTTCTTTTTTATTGTTAGATTCAAATGCAAGTGAATTCGACTATATTTTCATCAAAATGATTGGCCAGTGTTCGTTCGCTGCTGTGTCGAGTGCTGAGAGGGTAGTGCCTCATTTTGGCGGTTGCCTTGCGGCAGCCGCAACATGTGCGGTGGTTGCGCCTGGGCGCACCGCCAAAAATTCCTAACGAATCGGCTGAGTTGGGATCTATTTTGTGACTCGCCTAGCGGATGACAAGACGGACAAGAGTGTCGACGATGAGGTGGTAGAGATGATTACCCGCTTTTTGGTCACATGAGCTGGTGAATTTGGTGGCACTACTGGTGGTCTGTTCCAACTAATTTCGGCTTCATCAGGGGTAGGACTCCGGCGACGCTTTATCAGTTGCTGCGGCGACTGCGGCTGCTGCTGCTGCTGATTCTCCCCGGGACTCCCCGACTGATCGTCGCCTTCAGACTTTTCCATGGCCTCGGCGCCCATGAAGAGGCTGTGCTGTGCGACGGTGAGGCCCAGCTGCCGACAATGTTTTCTTGCGCGACGCTAATCCCGCACTGCTTTCCGTCACAGGAGAACTAGATCCCAGCGCCGTCTGTTTGCTGCCGCCGCCCGCCTTGTTGCTGGTCGCCTTTGTCTTGGTCTTGGCACTTCGCAACCGACTTCCGCTGCCGCTGCCTGCTCCTGTCGGCCTCTTCTCCGGCTCTGAAGCCGGGCTGGATCTTTTGGCCTTCCGACGCAGAGCCGCTGCCAGGGCGGATTTGCCTGTTGCTGGCGAAGATTTGCCCACAACGTTGAGGCGTAGAATTCGGGTTGGTGGTGGTGTTGGTTTCAGGGCATCCACGTCAACGATGGTGCCGTGTTTGTTAATATCCCGGTTGCTTGAGGTGATGTTGCCACCGGTGGGCAGTCCGCCAGAGGCTGATGTGTTTGGTGTTAGGCCACTGCCACCGTGCCCACCCTCTCGACGCGATCGAATCCGCTTCAGCTTCTTGACCCGCTTCTTCAGCTGCAGTTCTCCGATCCGCCCCGCCCTCTTGGTGCTGGTATCCGTGGGATGTGTGCTCACATGGGCCGAGAACTTGACGCGCCGCTTGGTCTGGTTAGTCGGATCCACCGCCTTTCCTCCGCTCAACGTGCGCGTGGACAGCGAGCTCTTCTTAGGGGCGGACGTCGGGGAGAGGCCTGGGGCTATGGGAAAGCCGGCATCAGCTGCCGCGGCACTAGACACCTTGGCAGCAAGTCCAGCGGTGGTTGTAGAGGCGGCTTGCAGAGCGGAGCGGGCGGGGGCCCGACGGAGCGGCCGTGGCGGCGGGACCGGCGGTCGGCGAAGAGCTGTTGCTTGTGCTGCAGCATTGCATCGAAGTGGAGGAGAGAGGTGTAGGTGGGAAACGAGGTTAGTGCGTCTGGGCGACGCCGGTAGACCCAGTAAGAGCAATCAGTAGTACCCTTTGGGTCCGCAATCAGACTCTGACTTTGGAACATGCCCCTATTCGCCCCGGTATTGAGCAGACCCAGACTGGGCGAACCGGCCAGCCGTCCACCTAGACTGGTGAGCGCTCCGGCAGTGGTTCGCTTGGCTGCTGCACTGCCGACTGTCGGCCGGCGCTGTGTAGGGCGGTTCGCTCCCGGAAGGATAGCGGATCCGGTGCGGGACACAGGAGTGCTCTTGGGCGGGACACGACCCGATCTCTTTTGCGGCGAGGCACCAAAAAAAACCATCTCGGCGATTGGAATGTTTTTAAATTTTGATTAAAGTGCCGGGAAATCACAGAAAATTTTGAGTCCGAGCCGAAAGGATTTGAGAACTAAATTCGAATGGGAATGCCAGAAGAGTGACACTAAAATGAAACGAGAGGTTGTGTGATTTGGGGGTTCCAGAGGTGACTTAGAGAGTCACCTGGGTAATCAAGTCAACGGAGATTCAATAAGGCTATTTTTACGCTGTCAATTCAAGTATTTTTAAGCAGACTGAAGCATTATTCTTACTTCAAATGCATTTAATCTTGTTAAAAAATACTGTTAAGTAAAAGGCCTTTATGTCTCTCTAGTCAATCTCTAGACTCGCTCTCTTCACCAATTATTTTCTCAGCTAGGAGTCACACCGATTTTTCGTGTGTACTTAGAGGAGCAAGTCCTTTGGATGGTCTCTGAAACACAGGGACTCTTTACCTTATTTACAGTTGCAACAGCTTAGCCGGTGGGAGTCACATCAACATTAACACAAAGAACACACAGAGAACATTAATATAATCGAAAAGTGCAGGCAACTCCTTGGAAATCCCCAACTTCTCACGCAAACAACAAAATGTTGAAACAATTTTCACTTAAGATAACACTGAATTTATGTCCGAAAAACAATAGAATTTGTGAGTGACTAAACGACTGCGTCGTACACTATATATATTGGCATTAACTGACAAGCCACTTTGATTGTCAAGAAAACTTATTTATTTAAGACTCTAAAAACAGGGCCGGGCACCTAAGGTCAAGCTAGGAGCACTCTCTACCTTCAGTTTCCCGAGGGACTATACAAATCTTATTACAACTGAACAATTTATGACTATTAAACCCAAGAACTAATTATATTTTTACTACTTTTGAATTCAAAGAAATTCCTCTAGTGTAATTATACCCATAGTATGTATCCTGCAAGGCATCATACACACTCTACACTCACCTCTTTAACATCGTTGTGTGGCTGTTGTAAACTGGTGACTGTGGGCTGTGCTGTGTTGGTGATTGCAATGGCCGGACTGAATGTGGGGCTAGGTTGTGGGCTTGGAACGGAGACAGGTGTGCTGCTCACAGGTGGCTGTTGCTTTTTTCTAAGCGAGTCCTGTTGTTGTGCGGGGCGAAATTATGAAACAATTAATACGGACTCATTGTATCAGAGAGATATCGATTGACACTTACCTTATAGCATACGGAGCAGAGACCATCTGTGGCTGGGTTACCATAGAAGCCGCAACCGGAGCGGCACATGGGTTGCATTGGATTGGATTCACGTTCCATGGCTGGCTAGAGCGCCTGTGTGAGTGTGCTGCTGCGGATTGGTTGTTTCTTCTTATGTCTGCTTTTACTTTCGCCCAGCGAAGTTTCCTCGGCGTCTTCCTGCTGCGGCAGCGGCGGCGGCTCCTTTCCTTCCTATGCGCTCTCAGTCGTGGAAGCGTGCAATTTCAAATTGGCAACGTGCAACGTACTCGCAATTGTTTTTGCGGCGCTTAGTTTAACTGTTGTTTAATCAGTTCGTCCAATTATTAGGCTGCGCTTGTGTTTTGCTTCGTGACTGCAAATAATTCGCGGTACGAGCTGCAAGAAATCAGAAAAAAGGTAGAGCAAGTTAGTAAAGTTATCTATAAGCTTAAATCTTAGATATAATTCAATTTATTTGATGATTAATTCGTTTAAAGGGTCAAAATATCACGACCGAACTTTGTCTCACTCAAACTTAATGTCTTTAGATATGTTTATTCGTATATCAATGTGACTTATATAATTAGTAGATAAGCAATGTAAAAACAACTCAATTTCTTTAAAAAATACATTTTTGTTTTAAGTGCTTTCTCTTTTTCAACAAAGCAAAATTATGATGGCAATTAAAGTGAATTATACAGTTTAATATTGATTATCTGCAACAAAGTTGCATTGAACCGCATTGCAACACTGGTAATAAACAAACACGCACACGTAGGAAATATATGTTGTACATACATATGGTATGTTTGGAGTTATAATAAATGTTGCAACAACAAAAGGCAACATGACAAGTAAAACTATGTTGTGTTTGTTGTTTTTTCTTCTCTCGCTTTGCTCTCTTCAAGGCTGTCAAGCATGTCGCACGAATACAATCGCATCTGCGAGAGAAAAATTTAGCCTAAACCAGTTTTCCCACCAAAAAATAAATAAAAATAACAAGCCGCAGGAAAAAAAAACAAAGAACGAGCTCTGTAGTAAGTGGTAGTAAAACCAAACGAGTTTGGTTTTATGTTTAATGAATTTAAAGTAGTCTCACATCTAACGGTTCCACCACAATTTGATATATATTCCCCGAAACATTTAATTGTTTATGTCGATCGTTTAAACAGAGAATTCCAGGCAAGTATCGATTTATCGCGATCAGTTTACTTTCTCGAAGTGGCAAAGTCGACGTGCCGAGCCACACACATCCATCAGAAGACCACAAACGGAGTGAGAGAGAGTTATGGGCGAAATCGGAGATATATGTATGTATGTACAATGTACACTACAGATAACAAAGTTCGCACTTCAAGGAACATCTAACTTTTTATTGTATTTTCTATTTACATAAATAATAAAAGATATAATGCATAATAAAGTGCATAATTTAGTTCTTAACTGATTCTTAGAAACCCTTAAGATTGCCTATGTATGGAGAGTTTTTTAATTTAAATCTCAAGTAAAGATATTACATTATTACCCAACAAATTTCTCGCTCTGTAAAAACAAAGTCAAAACGTAATGGCAAAATGGTAAAAGCCATCCAGCAACAACAACAGGCACAATAAAAACAACAAAGGAGGTGAAGATTGAACCATCAGTTACATGGCCAACAAAGAAGGAAAGACGGAGACAGGGCGAGAAAGGAAAAGGCCTAGAGAGAAAGAGAGAGCGGGGGCAGATCAGAGAGGAGAATGAGCACAATAACATTACTGTTATTTTCAATGCGACGCTGTGCTTTGGGGCGAGAACCAAAATGGGCACACGTAGCGCTTGCTAGTGTATTGGTGCAGAGTGAGGAGTACGGAGTGTGGATTCTGTTATAAAAAATTTGACCTTAGTGGTGAGAAACACAGCAGCGCTACTCCGCTGTTACGACAGACTGGCATAAATTACAAACTAGTAAATGGCTTAAATTACTCTTGGGGGGAGTTCCCATATTGCACAACTTTTGGGGCCAACAACAGCGCACATAAACTTTTACCCGAATACATAGAGGCTGTGGTAAAACACATCAACAACAAAAATGGCCTCAACAACTTTTACATTTACAACGTAGCATGGGGAATATGTATTTCTTGTTTCTTTTTAAGAGCGTAACATTTACCGTGGTGAGTTTGGCATTTTTACATCAAGGTGAGGTGGGGTAAGAGAAGGCTGGTGGTGGAGGTGACATATGGATTCGAGGTGAGCTGTTTACATTGGCATTGCGTTTACATACAGCGAAGCCTTTAAATTCACGAATAATATAAAAAAAAGATCTAACAATAAAGCTAACGGCAAGGATTATTAATTTTTTTATTGTTCCTATGGTGTTTTTTTTTTTTTTTTTTTTTTTTTTTTTTTTTTTTTTTTTTTTTTTTTTTTTTTTTTTTTTTTTTTTTTTTTTTTTTTTTTTTTTTTTTTTTTCATTTTATATTTTGGAAAATTCTTTATGATTTTTGTATTGAAGGAGTACTTTACATCTTTGCATTCAGCTTCTCTTTATTGAGCTGTTGTATGGTGGGCGCAGCCATAAATAATTTCGTTGCGTTTGCTTTATTTCTATTTTGCCTTTGGCTTTTGAAAATTTATTTTGATTTATAGTCAAGCAAACAAAGTGCAATGTACAAGTGTGTCTGACTGTGTGTTTGCCCGATTTCCTGCTGTTGTCATTTAATTGCAAAGCCAAAACAGCTGTCCCCGCCTCTCTTCACCCACAACACCCACACATACACTCTCGCAGGAGGTGGACTAATCAAAATGTCAACAATAAAAGAAAAAATTCCCCACACAACAATTGGCAGGCCAAGCAGGCAGAGAGTGAGAGAATGGAAGAGAGAGAAGCTCTCCCACTCTCAGTCTTGCTGTTAAAGAGAGGACCACGATGATGTACGTAGATGGATATGTACATACTCATGTACGTACGTCAACAAGCACGCGCGGCTGCTGTGGCCAACAAATAAAAGCTGTGTATATGTATGAATAGAGTTTATTTATTTTGTTTTGTCTTCATCCGCCTCAGCACCTCGCCCCTTCCCCGCACCAACGACCTCTGCTATTTTTAAGCGAATTCGTTTTGTTATCTGCCGAGCGTGAGTGAGTGAGTGCGTGTGTGGATGTGCGACTGTGCTGTTGTTGCTGTTGCTGTATGTTAAAGTGTTGGCCATTAAAGCAAATAGGAAATCATATGATTCTTTCGGGGGAACTTTATGACGACATCACTCGACATCCACGCGTGACGTCATTATTTGCAGGCATCAATCTCGCTCTCAATCTAGCCGAGAGCTACCAAATGCGCATTAGTGTGAGTTGCATAAGCAAAAACAACAACAAAATATCAAAAAAGAAGAAATAAATGCAAGTGCTAAGTGCAAACCAATTAGCAACAATGAAAAAAATTGGCGCGTGGTTACGATTGCAAAAATACAAAGAAAGAAAGATGTAGAAACAACATTATTATGCAAGTCTAGGGCGATAACAGAAAACAGGGTGGCGAAAACGGCTTTAAATACAATTCTTGGGTGTTTTGCATACTTATTGAGCAACTTGTCTGATCTTACACTGCGAGAAAATAGGTATAGTTGTTAAGTAAAATAATTAGTAATTATACAATTTTTATATTATTAAACTGGTCTTATTATACTTATTTATATTTCTTTTAGTTCGACTTTTTTTATACATCCACTTTTTCCCCAGTATATTGTTTATAGCATCTGTTGTATTGTTTATAGTATCAGAAAGTCGACTACCGAAACTACTTACTTGGCGATTTGAAAACTCTGATAAAAGGCAAGGAAAAAATTAAATGGACGGCAGTAAACAAATTACACACTCGCACACACACACACACACAGGTTAATGTGCTGTTGACCTGCATTCAAAATACTGAAATTTACAACAGGAAAAAGACAAGAAACGGAGACGCCGATGATGATAATGATGATGGGCAAGCATAAAAGGTAAGAGGAGAGAATTCCAAAACAAGAACAAGAACAAGAACAGCGACAACCGCAACAAACACACCGCTCTTCTGACTCACATTTGCATATTAATGAGCGCGACAGCAACAAAAACAACGCAAACAACAACAGTGATAAAGGAGGAACAGTAACGGCAGCGACAACAACATATGCTGATGAAATGCAACAAAGAGACAACATCAGCGGCTCGACCGCGCGCATTGAATTATTAAACTTTATTAAAATGTGCGCAAAAGGAGCGGTGGAAAAAGATAGAGATAGCGACAGCAATGGAGAGACGCAGAAGGAACAAGAGGGCGAAAGAGATGGAGAGACAAGCCAAGATGGCTGCTTGAGCGGAGAGCTCGGGCTTAAGCTTCGGCTTCAAAGAATGTGGAGAGCTTCCGGCCAGTCATTCAAGCAGCAGCTTAACCCCTAAGCCTGCTTAACCCTTTACTCGCCATTCGAATCAAAATATACCCATGGTCTTATTTTGTTAGTTATGTTAGCCATCTTTATAATCCTTTTTCTCTTCCAGTTCGATCATTATCAGCGGTATCTTATCGATAAATGTACGAAATTAGCGATGAGTAAGTGATCTATTTCGACCTTATTAGTAAAAAAAAAGGGTTTCTAAGCCTCCTTTCTCTGCTTTATTTTTAGAAACAAGTTTTTTTTTATGGAAGCATTTATAAAAACGAATTAACACTAACACAACTATTATAAACATTAAATATTTTATGAAAAACATATATTTCATAAATTTCCAAACCTTTAACATGTTTTGGTATCAAAAAGGTTTCATTTAGATAGTTGTAACAGAAATTACAATTCCGATATCTATGTTATATATCAATAGAGATGTTCGTGTCTCAATCGCTTTAAGATTGTTTATAAAAGTAAGCAATCAATCAAGCTGTTGTGGATGCACAAGATACAAGTCTACACAAAGATAGAGCGTGCCAATGGAATTGGTTTAAAATTAGACTTGAAGGCGAAAAAAATAACGGAAAAGATGGAGAGAAATATAGGAGAAACAAAGCGGAGGAGAACGCGAGTCGGAGCCGCCCATCATTAATCAAAATAAATTACAAACTATGAACGGGCGAGAAATCATATGACGACTACATCTGAGCAGAACTCAAGGAGTGTTATTTCGCCATAATAAATGATCACTTCAAGAGCCCAGACCAGTCCAGACAGCTTCGGCCTCTTGTTTCCGGCGATGCTATTGCGAAAAATAAAATATTAAGTCCTAAAAAACGCCCCCCCGAAAAGCAATTCGAAAATGGATGAGAAATAAACCCATGAGCCAAAAAATAGGCTGATCCCAGACATCGGGGCAGGGCAGCTTAGGATTAATACTCCGTACACATCATACCGAATGTGTATACATACATATATGCGGCAAACAAAACCACAAAAACGAGACAGCGCTGGGAAACACCTGTTCAAAATTACACACGAAGCAGAGCTGGGAAACCGAAAAACAAAACGCTCTGCGATGATGTGCGATAGGTCAAAAAACTCGGTGCGATGTGCACATGCCTGGGATTCGGATTGGTATTCGGATATGAGAGTACAAGTTCAAAAACAGGGGGTTGTTCCACCGAGCCACCTATTGATTTGTTTCGCTTGTAGACTGGGAAGACGGTCAAAAAGGGATGAGGCACTGGAGGGTTAAAACTGGACAGATAGTTACAGTATAGCTTCTGTAGATGGAATCTAAAAGGAATTTTTATGAGACCTCACGTAAGGGAAATTGTGCTTACTCTAAGCATTACAGTTAAAATATTTGCTAGTTCGGTCGAAAGAGATTTCTAAGATAATTTTTTGAAAAGACTACAGATCGCTTAAGAAACTTCCGTTCAAGGAGTTTTGACTGTACAGCGATCGCCTGCGTGGCAGGATACAAACAAACAACAGACGACATGCTGCCCTGCGGACTTGAACTGATTTCACCTTGAACCCAGGGCTGTTCTTTGGGTCCAATCCAAGCCCAGACAAAGGCAAAGGCGAGGAGTGGTGCGGAGCGAAGAAGGAACCGCAGAAGTCAACAACAATGGCGGCCATTAAGGAGGATGAGGAGCAAACACACAAATGTACACAAGATGCGAGCGTAGCACTCGGCAAATGGCAGCAATAAACAGATTGTCACATTTAAGTGCAGACTGCGGGCAATCGTTATCGAAAAGGCTATCGTCCGCCGACGAGTATTTACCTATCGAGTCGAGTCGCGTCGAGTGTGCTTCCCCTTTCCTTTTTCCCCTTTATATTTGAGTCAACAAAGAAACGACAGTCATTAGTTTTGGTCGCTGTGTATTTTCGTAAAACAAAAACAAAAGCGGTGTTCTGTAAATAAAAATAGTTTTCAATATGCGATAAAAGAAACTAGCTTACTCATGATTCGATTTATATTGCCTGCGTTTTTCAAATGTATTTTCCGCGTGATTTAATGGACACGTTTTACGTACAAATAGCAAGTATGTGACGTAATTCTTTGTGTTTTCTTAGAAGCAGACATGTGTTTTCAAACGGACCTCTTAGGATTCAAACAAATTGATGCACTACTTTGAAAAATACATTCACTAAATGAGAAAACGTATGTTTTATGTTAGGGTTTTTTAGTGCACTAAGAAATTTCTTAGCTCCCAGTAACTAATAGTCGGTGGACAAAATGCTAAATAAATGTAAGGATATTGTTTTAGTTTAATTTTCAAATTGAACGTTAACCTGTGATTAGCTCTAATAACCGACCTTGATCAGATGCTGATATATCATTTATCTATAACTAAGGGACATTGATTGAAGAGCTTTTCATTCGAGCGCATAATTAATTATAAAGACTAAAGCGGAATTGCATTTAACCAGAACGAACCCGTTTTTCTCACTGCTTCTGACCGAACTCGTATATTAAAAAATTCATTTATAAGAATTTACGAGCGCCAATAATTCACAACCATTTTTTATGAATTATGTGCTAGTGTGTGTGTGTGCACAGCAAAGGCAATGAAAGAAGGCAAAAGGCAACAGAAACAGCAGCCAAAGGCCATAAAAATAAAAATAAAAGGAGCAGGCGTTGGCCGGAAAGGCTGCACAGAGGGGGGAAAGAGAGGGGCCTCGCAAAACTCCGCTCTTTTTGCAGCGAAAGTCACCACAACTTTTGCTCTCTTGCTTCTACGCTGCCTGCTACAGGTCAAAAAGTACAACAAAAAATAATAAAAGGCAAAGGAAAAGAAAACAAATAGCAAGGTGTGCAGTTACAATGCCTGTCAGTCTGCGTGCAAGGGAGAAGGAGATCTCTTACCCCACCCCGCGTTCTCTTCCTTATTTCTTACCCTCTAGTAATCCCTAATTTTTTATAAAGTAGTTTCTTAGTTTCGCTTTACACATACACGCACACAGGCTCACAGCCGACACTTCAAGATTAATGAAAATCGCATGGGAAAATGAAATATGAAACGCTCCACAAGAGTAGCTCTGCTCTCCTCTCGCCGGCAGAATGCACTCTGTGGAGAGCGGGGAGAGTTGACAAACCCAAGAAACCAACCACCGCGATGATGATGAAGATCGTCATATGGGGCAACGCTGCAGGGGAGCTCTGCAAGAAGTGCGAGCCGAAAGAGGAGACGGAGTAACAAGAGGAGGGACAAAGGCAAGGTAGTGGAGCACTGAATATTAGCCAACGTGTGAAGCGTAACTAATTGGCAAATTGATATTGCAGCAATAAAACAGAAGAATTACAGTGTCATATCAAAATAAACCGAAATGTGACAAATTCGGTCACACTAGAAAACATTAAAAAAAATTCCATTCGCTCTTATATCTATGGTTAAGCAAATCCATCTGAGCCTAACAAATAACGATATAAATATAATATAAATATTTCAGTATATTTTTAGGTATTAGAAAATCTTAACAGAGCTTTCACACGCTCATATTAAGCAAAGATTCAGTAACAACTAACAAAATTGTACGAAAACCCGAATGAATGTCAAGCTATTGTATTCCACAAATTGCGTTACAGTGTGGAAAATGTGGAAAATGCGGGCATAGTCAAGTCAGGGTTAAAAAATAGCGCGGATGTTGGATGTTGCAAGCAAGTGAGAACTAAGTGACGAAACAAATGGGCAAATTGGTAAATAAAACCTGAACCCACTGTACCTCGAAGTCGCTGTTGTTATGGGCTTTATGGGCTAATCAAATCACCCAAGCAGACAGCCATCATTTGGAGCCAAAGCGGGTAGCGGGGAGCAGAGTGTAAGTGGAAGTGGCAGTGGAATGGAGTTCGTAGCTCTGGTGTTACGGCCGCGATTTAAAAATCCGCACACACATCGCCGAAAAGCAGGAGAAACCAGTTTTATAGAATTCACAAAAAGTAAGTGCACAAAGGAGCAAAACAAACAAGACGACGGAAAGAGAGATATATCCAAGACAAAGAAGTAACCGAGCGATCCGATCTGCGTGGCTTTATGTGTAGGAACAACAGCAACAAGAACACACAACCGAAGGCCGTTCAAAGACTCTTTCACTGAGCTTTGGAAATGGACTCGTCTCGTCTGCAGACTGAATACTGTGGCCATTTCAGTGACTGACGGACTGACAGACTGACGGAAAATGCGAAAACAAAAGCAAAACAATGACAGATGCGGAAGCCTTGAGTCATGGGAGTGGAAGATGGATTTAAAGCTAGATGAAAATACAGTCGAGCTTCGATAGAGAACGATCTGGTTAGTAAATATTTCAGTGCAAATAAATCTTAGTAGAAGTAACATAATATCATAGTACGTTGTGCCAACTACAATGTTGTATAAATAATATAAATGAAAATAAATCAATGATATTCATTATAATGGTATCTAATTGAGTTTAAACTATAATTGTAATTATAGATTACAAGTTAGGGCTTGTAATTATCGAAGTACATTGGCCGAACTGAATTAATTGAGCTATTAGGGGTTCCCATTAAGTCTCTTTAGGGAGGTTGGCCTGTTAAACGAGTAATATTCATTTTGCAAACTGCCATTTTGTGCTATTGAACTTTGCCGTTGGCGCTTGAACTTTGTGATGAGGGGGAACCGAGAGAATATCTCTTCGAGTTCAGATGGGATGAGTTCAGCTGAGATGAGTTGAGCTGAAGGCTGCAGCAGCTGGCTGAGTCAGAGCCAAGATGAAATGATGACTTTGTTTTAGGCGGTGGCGTTTCGATTCGTTTACATTATAAACCCGGAGGAGCGTGCATCGTTGGTTTTATTGATTTATGCGTTACGGATTGGCTGGCTGCTGCTTTTCTGTCTTCGCTCCTCTTGGCCCCGTCTTTCAGCTGCTTTTCTCTCTTCTCTTCGGCCAAGAAAGGCAATGAACTGGAGACCAAGGCGAGACAAAGAACAAGTCCAGCGAACAGGGCGAGGCAGCCAAAGGAAGCGCACAAAGGAAAAGGTTGGGCCAGGAAAAGTTTCGCTTTTCATTTTGTCTGGAGTAACGGTTCGTGGGCGGGGCGGTGCGAGGAAGTTAACGGTCGCCATGGTTGCCAGATGTGGTGAATATGCGCGCCACAGGCACAGACAGGCTTGTGCTTGTGCTTGTAAAGGCGCTTAGGAAAATCCAAGGAAATCCAACGAAAATAAAGGAAAGCCAGTCGATTTAAATTGCTGGCGAGAGCTTTTCTCCTCTTTTCTTCCGTCGGGCACAACTTTAATTTGTGGGCGGGGGGCTAAAAAACCAATCGAGCGCCTAAATCGATTCCCACCAGATGAGGGAAAAAGAAAACCTGTATGGAAAATTGAAGAGAAAATTGAAAATAAGGAAAAACAAACTAGGAGGAATAGATAACAATAATAGGGAGGAGAAAGGTTAGACGTTGCAATGGGAAAATCGATGTTGGATAGAAAATTTGTAGCTCGCCGACCAACCACAAGGTGAGCCAGTTGTTGGCTTTTATTTTAGTTGTTATTTTTTCTACCCCCTGTCTCTTCTCTTTGTGGCTTGATTTTGTGTATTATTTTGTTGTGTCTTGTTTATTCGTTTTTGTGGTTTCCTCATATACAAAGCCAGGAAATTAAAATTGCATTAAAGTCGAAATAAGCGGCTATGTAGGCAATCAAGGACTTGCGCCAAGGATAAACCACTAATATGGGCGAGTGAACAAATTAAATAAACTATAAGAGATGTTGGTAAAATTTATGAGTTGACCTAAATATTTTTGGCACTATTTTGGTGGGTCTAGTCTATTTTTATATTATTTTCTCCCAGTAAACAACATTTGTGTGTGTATATCATTGATAAAGAAAATTCTGGGGATAAAATATGCAAGGGCCCCTTGATTGATGACTTCCACTCACTATTAATCCAATTTATGCAGACACCAAATTAATTTACATTCGGGATCTACGCCCGCATTTTATCGACGTAATTGTGTTGCCCGAAAAAGCCGATTTATGTGCATACTTAATGCCCATTTTCATTGGATTTTCGAGATTCGAAATCGAGGTACAGTCTGTACACCCAGCACATATGGATGAATGGAGAGACAACAACAAAATTGCATAACTTAAAAAGAGAGAAATACAATGAAACACGACGACATCGGACAAAAAGAAGATCAAGTATAGAGGATTAGAGTGCTATAAATAGAGCTCTGGTCCGCACAAAACATTTCGAAAACAGCAACAAAAGATAATGAAAAGGCCCGAAATGAGACGATACGATCCGATACAAGCCGAACCGAGCCGAAGCTCCCTTCGATCGTTCGGAATCGACGATCATGAGACCATATGGTGGGTGGTTTGGGTGCTTTTCGGAGGGTGGGTGTTCTGGGGTGCGGGTGCTACGGCATCCATTTACACGCGACCTATAAACAAACCCAACAGAAAATGAGGCCGCGGCCATTCACGCGTCCAACGTCAGACGTCTGATATTTTTTCTATACGCTTATCAGGCTGAGTCTTGCTCGTATTTGTGTGTTTATATAAAAGCATTTAGCAACATATAATAGAGGGAAAAATAAATGCGATGAAGGAAATAAAAGGCGTAGCGCTTGCGGAAGGAAGGGGGTACACACTACGGATATATATAAACGATAAAAATATGTATACTGCTTATACGTGAGACGCGCCGCCGTTTTGTTTGTTTTTTTGTTTATTAACTCATTTTGATTTCCCCATTTGTTTGTTCATCCGAACGACATCAAAACTTGTTTAAAAGCGCTGCTTTAGCCTCTTGTTTTCGCCAGAATTTCAATTTATATATTTTAGATATTAACGAGACAACGACACGTGTTGTTGTTCTGCGACTTATGCCAAGAATCTGAAACAAACAATTGCCGAGAAGAGGATTAGTCACTCGAGATCGGGAAGGTTCTGCAAAAATTATTCGTGACAAACAATTTCTATTTCCACCACGTCCAAACGACTTTTATGGCTTTTATATCACCCCCATGAATCACATATAAGCCACTAATCTATGAACTTTGCGCTTGAATGACTACTGATTAATTATTAGAAAGAAAACTAACGTTATCTGGATTTTCAACAGGATATAAGAAAATGACAATTATATATTATTGGCTATTACTCTTCAGGTAAGGGCGATAAACCGCCTTGAACGAAGATCAACTGAAATGTATTCAAGTGTTTCCTACTACGCTGTATCATCGACTATTATTTGGCTTTCTCATTCACTCGAAAACATGTCTGCTTGCCGAGGCTATCAAAAATAATTAGCGCTCGATTCGTTTTCGCTCTCTTATCTCACACAAATTTCTGTGAAAAATGGCGATATGGGCCGCAGAACTTTCAAGAAAGTCGTTCAATTCAGCTACGGATAAAGGTTCAGGGTACTGGAAAAACTGCGTTCTGAGTTACCGAGAATAAAGTGCGATTGCGGCGACGTGTGGAAATTCACTAACATATGTGCATGCATGGCAGAAAACGTGCCCCGCGGAGATACAAAACAAGAGAGGGGGCTTTATGTAAAAATACAAAAGTAAATAAAAACCAAAAAGTTTCCGATTAGCCCCGACACGTGTGGGACGCAAAAAGCAATCCAAAATGCAGCAAACACACAGTCCCCGATATTTACTCTTTTGTAATTGTTACAAGGTGAGCTGGAGTTGGCAGAGAAAAAATAAAAAAGCATAAATGGCAAGTGAGTCACCGGGAAATGAAAAGGGAATGGAAAATGGGAAAATGCAAATCAGCTGACCGGGCACCCTACTGCTTCTAGGGTTACCATCGCACCCAAATCCCCTATGCAGCTGCTGATAAGGATCCGTAGATAATTCAAATTCGCTATATCAATATGTTGTTTGTATGTATGTATATGCGGGTCTACGATTCGAGACATGAGTCATCCGAAAAGTGAGCGAGCAAAAATTCCAGTCACGCACTGCAGGCAAAAAAAAATTAAAGTAAAATGAAAACAAAACATAAAAAAAAAGAGTCGTGGAGTGCAGATAAAGAAATTTCTGTTAGGGGCGGCGATAATGCGGAAAATGTTGAATAAATTATGCGATATCTTTCTCAGCATTTAAGAGTGTGTGTGTGTGTGTGTGTGTGTTTGTACTTGAGCTATCAGTCATTTGTTTTCCACTTATCAGCAGGCGACGTCCTTCGCGGTTTGGGCTTTCGCCTTAGTTTTAGTTTTTTGGCAAGTCGTAATATTCCGTTGGCAAAGTACCCAAAAATAAAAGTTAGACAGCTGCTACTGCTGCACAAAACGAAAAACATTAGGGAATATTAGATAAAAATCAGATAAAAGAGGTTTAGGCTAAGGAACTTTTATAATAGGTAGTTATTTAATATAACTTTTTTTTTTAATTATTCCTTTCAAGTGTATTAAATATTTAAGAGTTTTCATCGCAAAATGGGTTAAAATAAGGAAAATTATATATAGAAGCATTTCTTAAATTGGGAAGTAAAACTACTTTCTTAGCTTTTTACCGTTCCTTTTAACTGCTATTTATTTATTTTTCCTCAATATTTTTTTTTCGTATTTCGCGCGACATGGCAACGCTAGCCAGACATACACACACACACACACTCATGCACATGTGACGTAGGCGCGTTCGTATGTATTGGTGTAGCTGTGGTGAAGAGTGTGTGACCGTGGGGAATTGAGTGGTGGTGAATTAGCAACGTTGGCGAGCGAAGAGGAAAATGAAATAATTTATAATTTTCTTTTTTTTCTCGATTGAATCACTTACTTTTCCAATTCGTTTCGTGGAAATTACACAGGTTTGAAACAAAAACTTCTAGTTTTTTGTTCGGATCACAGTTGTTGGAAATAATTCGTTTAATGGTTTCGCAGTAATTCAATTGGTTACTAGTAATTATTAAAATTTTTTTTTACAGAGAATTGCACAGGGATCGTTGTAGCAGGAGAAGGGGCAAATAATATATCACAAAATGGTGCACGTCGCAGTTGTTTTCTATTCTTCTTTCGTTTGCATTAGCTTTTTAATACGGTTTCTCTCCGTTTGCGTGGAAACAAGCAGGATTTTCGATTTTCCTTGGGCACAACTAACGCACACAACGACGCAGAGTGCAGGAGAGCTGCGTCCTGCGGTTTTTCTCAGCTGCGAACTGCGAGCGAAACGCTGGCAGTTTTCCGATTTCGGATTTACTGATTTTTTGATTTATCGCGGCGCACACACACCAGCGAACACGGCGAACGGGCGTAGAGAGAGAGAGGGAGGGGAGCGCGATTACTTTACTTTATTCTACAGTATTTCTTTCGATTAGTTAGCAAGTCGCTGCGCTGACGATGACAGTTGTGGGTAATTGTAGCCAAAAACCAACGTGGATCTGATCCTATCCTCCAAACGCGAAGTGAAGTCTCCAACTGAAGTCTCGAACTGAAATGAGCAAGGCTCGACGCGTTTGCAGCCAGCTCGTGGTGAACTCAGTACAGCGCTCTGCTGACTTTAATGTAGCGGTGCGTGCGTGATCGGCGGTTAGATTACGGGGCGCTGCAGAACTAGGCACGAACTATGTACTTGGGGGCGTACATAATTTACGACAATGGCATATAGTCGCAATTTGATTGATTTGCCTCAAAAATATTTAAATGTAAATTTATAGAAGGATTATTTTTATTAAGGAATGAAAATATTCATAATTTATAGAGGTGAGCTTGTATGAGCTTAGAATTATTAAAAGTTGATTTAAATATTGTTAATTTAATTTATTTTGCATTTAAATTAAATAAAACTTTTTTACTCCTTGATTTTATTCATTTTTATATAATCCTTAATAAATTATATTCGCAATATAAGTTAACATTCCGTGACACGACCAAAGCCATAGTTCACCCGACCATCTCTACACGAAACGAGCGCTGTTAACTCGGAGAGAGCACCGTTGTCTGGTATGATGAGAGCGCAAGGCGAGGGGAGAGGATGACGGGCTAAAAAGAAATCGCCAGTCAACGGAGAGAAGGCGAGTAGGAAATAAATTAAATGTGATCCGACAAAGATGGTCGAAAATGCGTATTTCTACTGAAAAAACCCGTCTATGTTAAGTAACAGTGCCCCGTTAACAAAAGCAGTGCAAAGTGCACTCACAATAAGACGGATGCGATGAAGGGGCGTAGGAAGGGAGAACGACAGAGAGAAGAGGCAGAGACAAAAGACCAATGCAGTGACAGAGAGCGCAGGGGGCCTGCAACTAAATTAAATCCAAGTTCCTGCCAAAAAGCAGCTAGTATTTATGCTTACTGGGCGTTTCGCAAACCTTCATATGCGCTTTTAATAATCTTTATGGTTTTCGTATGATTTTAAATTAGGCGACGACACAATTTCGACGACGCCATATTGTTCGCCACCCGAGAGAAAGAGAGACAGAGAAGGAAAGAGGGAGAGGAAGCACGAGAGAGCGTGGTGTAGTTAACAGCGGAAGAGAGCACACACTGCGCTGCTGCTGCGTCATCAATGCAAACTGCGCACTTTTTAAAAAACATTTTTAATATCAATTTCTATGCGTTCGCTCATTGTGAATAAAAGCACTTATGTTGAAATCGCCAGTACATCTCTCCGCATGCCAATTGCTTTGTCTTGAACTATTGTAGTCCGCTTAATAACATTGCCATATTGTGAAATTGCTGTAGATGGCCGTGGTGAGTTTCGCGCAGGTTAACAGGCACACAATTTGTTTTTCTCTTCAATCACCCTCACCTGGAATACATCTGTTTTGTGGTCCACTTTGTTCGATTTAAACTCAATTTGCTGAAATTTTGTTGTTCCGTTCAGATTTTGTAACTTATTTTTGTACTTATTGGTAAAGACAGCTGTGGCGTGTCACTTTGGTAGGGTGGAGTAATTGAAAAAAAAAAAACATAACTTTTCAAGTGAATTTGGCACTTAAACAACACTGTTGCGTTAAAACTATAATGGGATTTTTGTAAGGATTTCTTCCAATCTTAGTATTATACTAAACATAAGATTTCGTACTGTACAAGCAGATTGTTTATTGAAATAAAATATGCAATAATTGATAGTATATAACAATATTCGTCTTGACTTTTATTTTGGCTATAAATGTTTTTGTGTTTTCCCCGATCACTCGCAAAACAAATGCAAAGTCAAACGCAAAATCAGTGTGGGGCTAAGAATTCGCTTAATTAGAGGTCATAGGCTCAACGTGATCGTGTTTATTTACAAAATACTATGAAGTGTCGCCTAGGATCCAGTTTGGGAAGTTTCTCGATATAATCAATGTATTTATTTTAGTTATCAAAGGTCGCACCTGCTTACGAAATTGGTACTTCAATAACCTTTCGTTGATAAATAATAAAAGCTGACAAAAAATAATAACAAATTGAAATGAGCGCTAATGTTAACGAACTTTGTAAACTTAAAGGCAAGGTTACAGCTAAAGCAACAGCAACGGCCAGAAAAGCTCAAAAATTATGTGAGACGTAAAAAGGCAAACTCAAGTGCGCGAACGCTGCGCTGTGTAGTATAAAGTATAAAGTCGCAGAGCGTTAAAAATAAAATATAAAATCAGACACGCAACAGCGACGGCTGCCAGCAGTGTTTTCTATAGAAAACGAATCGAAAATGATTTCCTGTTTTCAGCCACAACAGTCGCGCGTGGTGAGAAGTAACAGATAGTATAACAGAGCAGGGGGAGTGTGGGTGGGGAGTGAACCTCTCTTCCAGCAGGACTAACAGAGCAGAGCGTGGTGAGTCCGCATTGGATTTAACCGTTGCGTTGCAGTTTGTTTACCATTGGTTTTTAGCCACAAAGCCAAAACGCAATTTTGCGGGAGGAGGGGTAAGATGGTAAGAGACATTGCCACAAAGGTACTTCCAAACAATGCGTAAAAGCGAAGAAAAAATAAGGTGATTGATAACAAGGTGCGCCATACAAATGTTCGCTTTCGTCTGCCCGCGACGATATACATAAATTTTTTTCTTCAGACCTCCAATCTATTCGGAACTTAGTATGCTTATCTATTTTAGTTTACCGATTTAAAAAATAATAAAGCATTTTTGGCCACAGCGTGATACTAGTCTAGTCTATAATATACGGGCAAATTATTTAAGATAAAGAATATATATATAATATGTATATATATGTATTTTTATACACGGAAATCGTTAGAATTGTATATGTTTATATTTAATATTGCCACATATTACCTTATTTCGAATAAATGTACATAAATATATTCTTATTCAGAATTAAATGTACGTTGA
>VNKC01005031.1:0-11534 GCA_008042775.1 Drosophila pectinifera
ATTCGGAGAGGAAATGGACGCCGATAGAATATATCGCGTAATACTTGTCACTGGAGCAATGTGTTGCGCGATTCTATGCATTGGCCTGACCTATCTACGACTCATCAAGGCAAAAAAATCTGCAATCGAACTACGAGAGATGATCGCTGGAATAGGGTCGGCCGAGGGCGGCCTAGTTCTTGAAGGGGGAGTAGTTAACATAAGTTAATTTAAACTCACGAGCCAGAGCTGTGCGGCTAATTGCTGATGTAGCATTTGGCCGGATGCTCGTGCAAGCTAACATAAGTCCACGAGCTAGAGCCGTGGGAAATATTTAGTAAGCTAAGTACGACCAAGATGCTGATGCACCATTTTGGCCGGATACTCGTGCACAGTCGGCAAACACAGCAGATTTGCGTGGCCGCTGTGAGTCGCCTTTGTTAGCATTAAGTTTTCTTGGTCAATTAAAATACATTTGTCAATCAGTTTTAATTTTGGATACAATAAAGAGCACATCGCTCATAAGAACGAACAAATCCGGCCGTCGCCGATAAAGTCTTCTTTTTTCCGTAAACTCCGGCCATCGTCGTGAACCTACCTAATATACCTAAATACCTATAACTTCGGCTATCACCGATACATAAAATAAGATCGCAGCGCGAGACTTATTTCACTATACAAAAATAATCAAAAAGATAATTTATATATTCTTGATCAGCGTCACCAGCCGAATCGATTTAACCATGTCCGTTTGTGTGAAACTAAAGATCTGAGAGACTATAAGAGCTAGAGCTTCCAAATTTTGGGACCACACTTTTATCTGTTGCAAGCAAATTAAGTTTGTTTTAGAATTTGCCCACGCCCACTTCGCATTCGAAAACAGTGAAAAACCTATAACTTAGCTATAGTCATGATTTTCTATTTAAAGTAAATGGATATGAAATATATACATTTGGTGTTAAATAAGTAAAATCGGATGATAAACATAAGAGTTATAAAAAAATATATGCTGAGTTTCTGAAACATCTACATTAGAGTTCGCAGAACCAACATGTTGCTTAACATGTTCCTATCAAAAAATTTTTTCTTTCAACATTTTTGTCTGCCTTCTATCCTGTTTAATTTAAGTTTTTCATAAATTTAAACTTATTTGAACAAAGTAAAAGAGCCATGTCCATGTGAATTTTAATTTCATACATTTCATTTGTTTCATTCATAGTTGCATCTAAGCTATGTGCTGTTTCAGCAAGATTGTTTTCTACGATCTTGGTTCATGATAAAGCATCTGGAAAACAATTTTTTTCTGGGAGGTACCTAATTTTATTATAAAATTCATTCAATTGTAAAAAGTACAAATTTACGATAGATTTCACATATTCCCATGAATGAATTCATTTACTTAGGAGTCTTTGGTAAAGGAAAATTCGTTAGGGCACTGGTTTTCTTTGGATTTGGATTAATACTATTAGTATTTACGATGTGATCTAGGAATTTCTTTTTTCATGATCTCACATTTATCCAAGTGAAGTTTCAAGTTTTCAAGTTTCCGTCTTTCCAAGTTCTCTATTTAGTAGACTCTTAAATATAATATCCATGATTAGTGGAAAATGCTGTGCAATTATACTGCAACCCACTTGGATTTAATTAGCAAAATCAATCGTTGTGAAATATTGACAAGATTGTCTAGTTTCTCATCAAATCTAGGAATATAAATATTTCGTTGATTTATTTCAATTTTTATAATCAGCGAGTAATCTGAATTTAGATTTTCCAGAGGTATCGCCTTTCTTCGGGACAAAGGAAAGAAAGGAGATTTCGAATTGCGGATTATTTATTGTTCTATCATGTCTTTGATAGATCCAGCTTTGCGATACACTGGGTCTTCATATTTAGTTACGATTGTCTGTTTAATAGTACTTGTGAAGACTAATTGTCACCTTCCCGGTACTGAATGTCACTACTATATTGAAACAAAAACTTCTTTAAACTTTTAATTGCTTCATTCAACGTCCACTTAAGTGTTCGAGCCTGAATTCGTTATATTCTTTTAATACATTGTTAATAGTAAAATGTACAGGTTGATCTAAGTCTACTACTTCTGTAAGGTCTTTTCATTTTCATTGTGATTCTTGAAGGACACTGCATGTGATGTTTTCAACTGTTTGTTCCTGCTCCAGAAAGATATCAGGTGGATATGTGATAGCTGTGGAATTGTCATTTTAATTGTTTGTTTTAAAGAATGTTTATTTTTGACATATTTTAATTTATATGGATGTTTATGTGATTATACGTAGGTTTTATGTTATTAAAGCTTTAGACATAGAATCTTTTACGGGTCTTAATTTGATTCGCTTTAATAGCTGATCATGGATTACTATTTGCTTAGTTGCTTCCATGCATTATATCAGTTCCGAAACTAAAAGGACAATCGTTTATATAAATTTAATTTATTATTATATATTTTACTTGTGAAGAAAACCAACCTATTGTTACGTGGCTTTAAGATATACTAAACTTAATATAACTTTTTCGATATTGTACGTGTCTAGAAATACGAGTATAATTTGTGTGGTAGATTGAAAAGTTGGCATGTAGTTAATGTCTAATGGGACTATGGATATGTCTATGGCTAGCTTATTGTCTTTCTCTTTTAAATTGAACGGTCATATTTTTCTTTTGTGTTTTCCATTTGTTTTTTAATCTTTGTTAAGAACCACCGGGGTCTTATTTAAAGCTTCTATATTGTATTTTTAGTAAAATTTCCGTTGATTTTGCGTGTGAATGCAAATTATTTTGTGTATTAATAATTGTGTTAATATCACATTTTGTTTTGTGTTCCGATTGCTTGTTTGAGCATTTTTTGCATTTCTTTTTGTGTTTCATTCGTTACGCCCCATTTCCAAAAACATTGGCTTGCGCTACTGCTACCAAAGAGCTTTTAAAGAGCTATTTATTAGTTTTTGTCAAACTAAGTATATGCTGTCGACGCTGGACTTTAATGGGGTTAAGCTAAGTCCCCTAAGTCCCCTAAGCATAAATAACCGCGGTTATGAAACCGCGGCATGTCCTTTTGTGTGGATTGCTGAAAAATTGTGACGAGTCCTCAACCTCAGACTACCTCGGCACCGCCATTGACACCATTATATTTAACCCCAATGATTGTGAGATCGGGGGCGATGAGAGATTCGGTGTGTGAATATGACGCGGGGCAGGCCGTGTTGTCTGCTGAGGGGTCAAAATGAACGACCCCACACAACCCAGTTCCGAAAACTCACCAGGGTATCAGACCCGGACTACCGGCCGAAATTGGTAATACCGATAACTAGTCAGTATTGAAAAAAACCCTAAAACCTATTCCACCAATGAAATCAAACATCTAAAGATGTGATTGCCTATATTCAAGGCATAGCTAAAGTCAAAAAAATTACAATAAAGGTAAAAAATGCAAATGTTCTTATGGCAGGGATTTTTTTCTTTCAAAATATAAATTCCGAACGAGCTCATTAATATGATATGCTCTGCGAACTTCTGGCCAGAGTTGTTTGTTATTAAGGAGTACGAACTAAGAAAAAGAAAAATTGGAAATGTCGGAATAACTCTTCACAGGCCAGACCATACCATCTATGTTTTCCAATTTGTCAGTTCCAAAATACTAACAAACTCTCCTTCTCTCTTATCAGAATACAAGAGTCTTACGTACTAAGCTTCATAAATGGTATTTTTTATAGTATTTTGCTTGTATACTAGGTGTTTGTGTTCACAGAAACCTGGTTAAAGCCGGAGATCCTTAGCTCCAAAGTTTTTCCAGCTATGTACACAACATACAGGCTGGATCGGCCTTCCAGGCGAGGGGGTGGTGTCCTCATAGCGGTGGACTCCAAACTCACATATGAATTATTAACTTTCGAGAAATGTAAATGTTAAATTAATTTGTGTGAAGCTATCAATTCATGGTAGTTTACTTTTACTTACATGCTCCCACATTCCCCCATTGTCAGAACTTCTTATTTATTGGAACCTTTCCGCTATCCAATCGGTCTCCAATAGACTATCGGATAGGGACCAATTAGTAGTTCTAGACTAGCAGTTAACACCACCGGAGCTATTTGGACCTCAACTGAATCTTCAAATACCCTCTTAACTACAGCATAAAATATTTTATTGATGGCTTGTTCGCTGCCTCAAGTCAACCATGTTCGATATTCCTTAGATCGCTTGATCTCTACTTTGTCTCTGATCCGGTAAGAGTCAGTTTGGTTAGGGTGGTGCCACTGACGCAACCTCAGGATCCATATTATTCTTCTTTCGATGTGACTATCGATATTGGGATTGCTATGGAGAATTTGTATCATCGGCGTGGTGGTAAAGTTGTTGAAAGAGTCCAAACAAAACAAGTAAAAAGTTAAGAAAAAATCGTCATAGCCTTCCGCGACTATGACCGCGGTAAATGCTAATTCTTTAAAAGAACGTAATATCCTTAGTACTGTCGATCGGCCAGTCGTGAAGCTATAAGACAAAAATGAATCCTGAACAATTTTCTAGTCCCACTAACTTTATAATTAAGAATAATAATAATATATAATATATAATAATAATACATTATTACATTAATAATAATTAACAATACAAGAAAAGCCCTCTCTAATCAGCAAGAAAAATAAAACAAATCTAATAACTAAAACAAAAAAACTGTAATAAATTAAATTAAATATTTTCGCCACCAACGGAAAAACCGATAAATCAAAGATGGGAATACAAGCTAATATAAGGGAAATGTGCAACCAATTTTTTATATGACTACACACCTCATAAATGACAATTAGGAAAGCTACAGTCGAGTGTTATCGACTGTGAGATACTAAATAATTGTCTAATTATGCTGAAATTATGAAAAATTGACAAATGATGACAAATGAAGTCAAATGTTGCTACATGTGGAGCAACACCCATTGGAGCTTCCAAGACAAACATAGATGTTGCAGAAGTTTAGCATACACACATACTTATTCCTCTCTATTCCAATAAAAAAACGCATTTTAATTGCCAACAGTGTTAAATCGATTTATAATATATATGGCCTAGAGGTTTGAGTGCCATGTCCACTTTTTACTTTTGCAAAACCGGAGGGTGTTCGAATCACTCATTTTTTTACACTTTTAATGAACCTGCTTATAAACTTGATCTCCTTTTTATTCAATTGATACATTTTATAAAGACACACGCCCACTTTCGCCGTCGTAAATCATGAAAAACATGTGTGGACTCTTCGAGGGAGAATGATGGGGAAGCGCATGTCTTCCGAATGGATTACGGCTCCCAGCGCCTTCGTCAAGGCTCGACAGGTCCCGTCGGAGGTCGAGATGATCCCTTCCACGGTGATGTGAGCGCAGATACGTCCTTGATGGTCCTCGAGCTCAAAAAATTTCAAAAAAATCAGATGATAAACATGGGAGTTGTTAAAAAAATATCTGTGTATGATCAACTTCTACAATATCTACATTTGTTTTCTAAATGGTGTTGCTCAACATGTTCCTATTAACATCTGGACAACTGTCACAAAGTACTGAGACGACGACACACACACACACAGCTGTTTTATGTTGAAGTGTTTTTCTGTACTTCAGTAGAACAATAGTTGTTTATTTTGCACTTACTGCTAAGGTAGAGCTTTTACTGGAAGGATCCTGTTTAAAACTCGTTGCGTGAAACACGGCTGACTGCGCTAAGAAAAGACCAAAGCGTGCAGTTATAAGACAGGCATCCTGGCTGCTGGAATCCCACGTAGAAAAAATGAGCAAAAGAAAATATTCGGCGTCGTTTTATGTCTTACTATAAATTCACTCCACTTTATTTAACCTTTTTTCAGAGGTGGTAAATTTGATCTAACTTAAACTAATGAAGGGGCAAGCTTCGGGAGCGCGGAGTGGTGCACTTCCTCGGCATGTAGGTGGGGAGAGGGAGAGCACGAAGAGCGAGAGCGTGCGAGCGCTGCTCCCCACACTATGGGCCCTCGGGACGACCTTCAGTACGACGTCGAGGTGGAAGCAGCCAGTTCAGGCTCGAATCGTCGTCGTACACATCTCATCATCCCCGGCACGGGTAATCGAAAGTCGGAACGCGGAGGCCAGAGACCGATCGATTCTGCTCACAGGCATGCACGGATCGATCATGGCACCCGTCTCGAATGTGGTGGTGCTGTTTTCGATGCTGCAGCCGTGTCGTGACGGATGAGGCTGTTTCGAAGACATCAGGACGTGCGCGTCGATTGGATGCGGTAGTTGGCGTCCGAGCTCTCGAGACCAACATCGGTGATTGCCGAGGAGGCACCGACGGGCACCGAGGTGTGCGTGACGAGCGTGAAGATGGCGCTGGCTATGGAGCCGATTGAGGTGGCGACATCTCATGCATGTGGAGCAGGGTATGATGCCTCTCTCCACACTTTTGCAACCCTCCTCACTTCGGCACGCTCCCTCGGAGCTTGGTACTTCTTAATAAGCACTGCTCGGAGACGCTTCTCGGAACTCAACTTTAAGAACCGCTTGCACTTCCATTGCGGATGGATTCCACGGCAGACTCGGCAGCGGTAGAACTGAGTACCTCGGGAACGTCTGCTCTCCAAAACTTGTGCGGTGCGAGGACGAGGAACCATAGTGTTGTACGTTTATAAACTTTATAAACTATGAAACTCGAACAATGGAAAAAATACTTATTATTTTGGAACGGATAATTCCATAACCTCCGTAAGAAGGTGGATAATCTTATGATCGGGACGATTAATTATCCCGCGGGACGTGCGGATGTCCACTACTCGAACTGTGCTATCGGCTGACTGCCGAGCCGCCAGTCATTCGACTTAAGATTATCTTCTTTGACGACCACCATATCGTCGATTTGAAGATTTCGGGTCGGAAAATGCCATTTGATGGCCTGGTGTGAGTGCGAGCAAATCTGTCAGATCTTCGGTCATTGGAGGCAAGGAATTAAGGCAAGCTTCGATTTTCGCTAACAATGGGTAAAGGTCTTCGCATGTGTACTTGCGTGTAGCCGTGGACTTGTAGAAAAGAGTTTTGAAACTTTTAACGCCCGCTTCCCACAGTCCTCCCATATATGGAGTACCTGGTGGGATAAAACGCCACACAAGCGCCTGATAAATATATGCATCAGTTATGGACTACCTCATTGATTGCATGAAGTCCCGAGAGAGCAGAGTTGCTGCATCTACAAAGGTTTTGCTATTCCCCGAATGGACCCGCTGAGGACAACCGCGCCTAGCTATGACCACATGCCTAGCTACCAAACGAGCGAAGGCCGCAAGGAATTTCTCGGTTGTCAGATCGGAAGTGGGTTCCAAATGGATGGCCTTCGTTGAGAAACACACAGATATATCCATTCGTAGTGAGACACGCTCTCCCTATATAGTTCTTAATATCAAAAGGGCCAGCGTAATCAATGCCAGTATACATGAAAGCCCTTGAGAATGAGACTGCCTGTCGGAAGATCGCCCATCAGCTGTGTTTGCAGCATCTTTTTGTGAATAGTGCAGATCTTACACTTCGATCGGATCAAGCGAACGAGTAATTGGCTGCCACCATGTAGTGTAATCTGGTGGAAAATTGGATTAGAAGGCTAGACAGTCTACTACTATAGGGAAGAATTATAGAATAGCGCTTATCGTACTTAAGGGCTTTAGAGGCACTGATTCGACCACCTGCCCTTAATAAGCCATGTAGATCCATGACGGGATTATAGTTTAGTATAGGACTTGCGACTGGGAGGGATACTTATCCTACAAATAAAGCTGATCTTGGCTATATGCTTTCTCTGGGCGATTGAGATTAGGAATATCGCCGCTTCTCGAATTTCACAGCTTGCGCGAATTGGGAGTGATGGGGCCTTTGCGGCATCGCTTCAGGACCCGCAACACGTACGTTAGAACTCGCAGTGCTTTATTTTGGAGAAGCGTTTAAGAAACTCGTCAGATGGGGTCTGCTGAAATAGACCTTCACAGCACGCTGCTCCATATCGGTAGCTGGATGCACGTCGGATTGCTCGGGCCAGGTATCTTGTTGTCTTTGCAGCCACTCTGGTCTTTGCCACCAAAGTTGGCAATCGGCAAGCTTCTGCAGTGATTCACCTTGGCTGGTACTGTTCCCATAAGGAAATGGTCAACTTCGGCAAATTACTGGCGAAAAGCAGAAGATAATCCCAGTTTTCCGTAGATATCTGAGAATGTCCTAGTGAGGTTAAACACCCTTAGATTGTGGACTGAAGCTCCTGTAAAGCGTGTCCTGATTCGTGGGAGATGGAATTCAGATTGAAAAAGAGCTTGAGTTGGCTATTGACTAAGAGTCCCTTATTTTCGAAACGGTCTCCAAGTGCTTCCCAAGCCGCAACGAAACCGTTATTGGTGAGAGGGGATTTCGCTACAATAGCCTTACCATCGCCACTCGTTTTGTTGTTGAGCTAAAACAGCTTCTCAACCGGTGTCAGCCTAGGGTTATTGACATATATTGCAGTGAACAGGTCCCTAAACGTTGACCATCGGAGATAATTCCCATCGAATACTACCGTATCGCAGGGGGGTAAGCGGCAAGTAGACGAATTGGCAGTTAACTGGTGGATGGAGCTAGATTGTGCTGACTATGACTTCGCTTTGCAATGTTTTCGCTCAGTTGCGCCGCACAGGACTCGTAGACTGAGTAGCAGTAGTCATATTTGGCCTGTAATATAGGCAAGGGTCGAGAAACCCTTTTACTGCTATCAGTTCCGAACAAGCTTCATATTCCTTCTCTACCTTGTCCCATAGGGCTACGTACTTGGAAGGTGTTCAATGAGGAAGAAGCTTGACCAGGTGTGTTGATCTTTGCTTCTAATAGGCTTACACGATCGCTAACGGCTCTGTAGATGCCATTCTTTAAGTGGAAGTGCGTGTAACCCTTGAATTGGAATTTTGAGACACGCGTTCAATAAGATTCTCGTGGTTTAAAACTAGTGAGAACTCGCTGGAAGCTTTTGCCAAAGGTTTGGAGATGACAATTCATGGAGTTGTCTTGGAACTGGCGGATGGACTACCAGACTTGAGTGAAAGCATGGCTCGAGTGGGTGCTGGGGAGGACGAGTTAGCTTTAGCTTGGGCAGATAACACTTTCTTCTCTCCCTCTATGGGCATGCTCAAGTTCGGCCCTACTAAATAAAAAACGCACACAGCGCCTGCACAGCTGAAAAATTAGGTTAAGACGGTCACACTAGTGACGAAACCCTTGGGATACAGCTCTCACCCTTAATTTGTTCTTAAAGGTAGTGAAATAACCCCTTGGAGTGGGTTTCGACTGAAAAGAAAATTTTTGAAACCTTTGAAAAACACAGTAAAAAAAATTTATTTCTTTCGTTTAATTTATAATTTATTTTATTTATTTGTTATTTGTAATAGGCCACCCCGCTGGAGTTGAAGAGGTGTAGAGAGACTGGATTCCGTTATAACTCTGGAAGAAATCCCGTATATTTAGCGATTTAAGAATTAATTTAAAAAAAATAATAATAATAAATAGGACTCTGAGTAATCTTACCACGAAATAACTAGCTGGATTATAAAAGGCTATAAAAGAAAACAACTTCTGTTGCGACTTAAACATTTTTTCCCTTACATTAAATTAAAAAAAGACTAAAATTCGGTCCCAGAATAATTTGACCACAAAAAAAACTAGCTTGGAAGTAAAGTGCTATGGAACATACAATTTTTAATAGTGGTAGTTTCCGCTCTGGAGCGACAACTTTATTTTTTAGCGATTTTTAAAATACTTAAAAAAATTAAAAAGAAAGCCAAAATAGAACTAAGTGAGAGCATATGACAATAAAAATAGCTATAAATAGAATAGCAATATAATTTTTGGTGGTAATTACTAGCTGTTGCGTCCTTACTTCGGATAAAAAATCAGGATCCGGAATTAATAGTTTTGTATAAAATTTCTGTGCAGGAGTCTTATTTATCGGCACTGTATTCGCTATTTTTGTTCCCAAATGTTTGTTGGGTAACGCATGCGTGCGTGCAGATGTTTGTGCACTGACCGTTGCTTATGCGAAGCGGAAAACAAATTGCCAAAAAATAAGAACGTCGACTTGGACGGCTCTAGTATACATATGTATGTATGGCCGTATGCCTCTGTGTTTATAAAGAGATAACTTTGTAAGACTACGTATGTATGTATGTATGTTTGGTTGGAGGTATCTCTGTGCAGAATAGCTCGTTGTTAACCGAATAAATGTTAGAATTGAAACAAATAACTTTGGGGGAAATATTAATTTATATGAGGGAAGGTGATGTTTTATATATTTTATTTTTTATTTATTTGTATACTAATGTATGTGAATAAAAATTTGTTTATGTATATTTGGTTTGAATAAATTGATGTAAATTTGCTTTGTGCTGGGAAGCGTAAAAATGTATGTAAATAAATGTGCAGGCATAAATATAGATTTTGTATGTATATGTGTAAATATTTATACAAAAAATGTTGTAAGTGTATATGGTATTTTTATATGTTTGCATAAATTTTGGATTTGTTTTTGTGTGTGTATAATGATGTAAAATTGTAAGCATTATGTAAATTTAGCGGAGGTAAAAATACTTGCATTTTTGTGGCTGGTTAGGAACTTGTATTATGTGTGTTGATTGGTTAATATACATATGTGTACATACGTTTGGACGCTTTGACACCAGTGGAAACACAGTGCACAAAAAAGAAATGTAGGGGCCGACATCGCCAAAGTACTTTTGAATGTTTGCACTTTAAATAGATTTAATTGTACTGCGACTGGGCGTATGATATGCACGATCAGATTAGTCCGGATCCCCTGTTTCTTTTCCATTTTGTATTCAGCAGTCAAGTGAGTTGGGGCTTGGAATTAGATCGAACAGCGTTGCTCGTGTTTTGCATAATTAAATTTTTTCTCTTTCCGATAATTTGCGGCTGCGGCAGCGGTTGCTGCGGCTGTTGCACCATTAGCTTCATTAGCCGGCTCAGCTGCAACTGCGAATGCCGCCTACCTCGGGCTAAAGCCCCCCATATGAGCAAATTGTGCACATGTCCCAGTCCGTCGGCCAACCAGTTTGGATTTTTGTGTACAAATACCCTTGGCTATAGGGTTTTCTGAATCTACAGTGGCTCACAGCTTATTTCAACCAGCACCTATCGAAAACTTCAAACGCCTGTAAAAGTTGAACCAAATGGAAAATCAAAAAAATTTAAACGCACGATGCTTTCTTAAGGTTTAATATTATAAGTTCTTCATTTCATATATTTTTTATTATTTTTTAAATATTTTTTTTTTTAGTTAATAACGAAAAAACAACGAAAAACAATGCCACAGTTTATTTCAACCAAATACTTTGAAGTCGTGTAATGTCTTGTATTTGTGGAAAGTAGCTTTTCTTTTTTTTTCTGTGCTTTAGTCAGTATATTCAGAGTTGGATCAAGTTAATTTTTGGAAAGTTTATTTGGAATTTAGTGCGTAAAAAATTCGTTTAGCAAAATGAGACCACGGACGACAATAGAGCA
>VNKC01005036.1:0-44385 GCA_008042775.1 Drosophila pectinifera
ATATTTTGAACAATGACAGGTCGGCAACCACTGCCTACCCTATATAGGTTTTTTGTCCAGAAAATGGCGTATTTATCATATGGAGTGAAGGGTATATATAGACAAATCATCAATATTCGTACCAAAATACACAAATATTTCGAAATTATTGCATATTTCATATAATACGACCTATATTTTGTATTATATTACAAAATATTTCATATTATTGAACAAAATATATGACAAGCAAATATTTTGAACAATGACCGGTCGGCAACCACTGCCTACCCTATATAGGTTTTTTGTCCCGCTCACAGAAAATGGCGTATTTATCATATGGAGTGAAGGGTATATATAAATATATATTTTATATATATTTATATATATATTTTATAAGTTACATCATTAAAATTTGCAAAAATTGAATAAAATTTTATTTTGTTTAATTTTTAAAGTCGGTATGCAGATTAATTAACCAAATAAAAACTAACATAGAAAGGCTTGACGAATTGACATTAAGGCTGTTTTGGCTTAATTATGGTTATTTTTAACTGTCACTTGTCTAAAAAATTATTGTATTAAAATGTCGACTGAAAAATTCGAGAGCATAACATGGCCAAAAATGAAATGATAGCCAAATGTAGCATATTTTCCGATTCGCAGTTAAAATTGTAATTAATTAGCAGTAAAATACTTGAAAAAATTAGAAATAAAAATTTGGTCAATTTTTCAAAATTTTATAAGGGGTTACATCATTAAAATTGTCAAAAATTGGCTAAAAGTTTATTTTTTTCTGATCTTTAAACTAAATATGCAGATTAATTAACCAAATAAAAACTAGCATAGAAAAGTTTTCCGAATTGAAATTAATGCTTTTTTTTACTTTGTCTAAACAATTATTGTATTAAAATGCCGAAAAAATGTGTATTTTTGAGGTCTTCTCGATAGCATAACTTGGACAAAAATGAAATGATAGACAAATGCCGCTTATTTTTCAATATACCGTTAAAATTTTAATTATTTAAAATTTTAAATATATATATATAAATGTTGACCATTTTTGGAAAATTTTATAAGGGGTTACATCATTAAAATTGGCAAAAAATCATTTGTTTAACTCAATATGCCGTCTTATTAATTTCTTAAAAACTAACATAGAGCTGCTTTCCGAATTGGATTTATGGCTTAGTTATTTTTAACTCTGATTTTGCAATAAATTAGAGTCTCTGAAGAGTACTATGAATATGGTATATTTTAGTTTCATCGATTTGTGGAAATTTGTAGGAAAAATCCGCTGAAAATGTGTTTCAGATACTAGGCGAACAGAGGATACTAGGCAGCAGACGGCAGTTTTTTTAAATATTCAGACGCTTAAAAGTGCTGATTATAAGTATGCTACAAAATATTACAAAACCACCGAACAGCGGATTCAGGTCACTTACCTTGAGAGTTTCCTCTGGTCCAACCCCCGAAATGATCTGAATTCGAGCCGCTAAATTTTCTAAATCATAATTTTATTGAATCGATTTGGTTTCTTTCACAAAACTCTCGCCTGCAGTGTCCGTGTGTCAGTTGCTGTTGAACAATCCTATCTGTATATGCATATGTAGGGTACCTATGGATACGCACACGTAAATGTATTGAGAGTACCTGGCTTAAATATGTATATACTTGTAGCTGCAATGCTGTGACATACACTCATGGGTAATGTATTTGCTAGGGTTCGTTATTGTTTCGATCGGGAACCGACTCGGGGCTCTTCGCTTAGTTAATTGCCAGCTCTGATTAGTTCGAGATCCATTCACTCTATGTACAAGATTCGGGACGTAAGTGGGTCCAGGGGTCCATATTAAATTTAACTAGTTTTACTATTATTTAAATTGTTTATGCGTTGTGTCGTGTTTAGTTTAGGTTGCGTGTGTGGCTTACCGACTAAAACGGGCCGCAACTTTCGAATCGCATTAATCGGCTTTGTCTGCTTTATCGTTTAAGAGTTAATTAAAATTACAATTTCGTCTACTAATGAATTTATTTACAGTGCCTGCACATTTGCATTGCATTCGTATCAATTATACCGATAAGCACAATATAAATTGCATTTATTTTCAAATTTCGCCCCCTTTTGTATTCGTTTTTCTGTGTTCTCGTTTCTCATTTTCTTTTTTTTTCTAGCCAAAACTAATTATATACAATTAAACGCAAACAAGGATCGAGTGCTGACGTACGAAACCGAGGGCCGGCGTCGGCTCTCGCAGTTATCCGCTTACCGACTATACATTCACAATCGTATCTAACGTAGCTAATGCCTAAAACTGATAAATGTGCAAGGCAACCGAGCCGTACTCGAACGTAAAACAATGCTTTGTTCCTAATTGATTTGCAAATACCTGCAAGTACTCTTAAATTTCCCTCGAACGGCAATTATTTACAGCAAATTTCGATCCAATGGCTGACTCAAGGGGCTGCTGGGTGCAAGGATGGCGTTGGCAGTTAGAGATTGCACAGGATTGCACAGAGGATTACTGTGACTCCGGGACCTGGGCTTGCTAGTGGTGGATCGGGCATTTCGGAATATTTATAGCTAGTAAGTCTTACTTCGTAATGAGAGTGTGGGCTCTTTTCGCTATGGGTGTGCAGTCGATATCGGTAGCAAAGAGGGATCAACGGATAATCGATAGCCAGACACATATATCGTATATTATCGGCGGCCATCGATTGTCTCTTGTGGGTTTCTTTAATCGGGCAATCGATACAGTCAGTCCGGAGTCTAGTTTTAGAATCAGATAGTTAGGTAATTTCGTTATGTGGCTTGGGGGGAGTCTATCAGTGATGTCTTACTGCCTATCGGTTATTAGTAATCGAACTAAATCAGAACGACTGGCAAATAATTATTACTTATACCTTCGAGTCTCAGTGGCAACTCGACCCTCTTATCGTCGTTAAGTACTTGTTCGCTTACCGCCTAATATATGTTTTCTGTCCACTAAGTGCATTCATCTTAGAAGTTAGTAAATACTTATCTTTGACCCTCCCATGCGATGCATAAAAAACTTAAATCACCTTGAATATGTGTGTTGTGTTGTGTCTGTGTGAGTGTGTGTTTTGGTGTGGCTGTTGGTGTGTTCTTGCCTTTTTAGCGTTCCGCTGCGTGTTGATTATTCCTTCATCTCATGCACTGAACCGCCGCTGGGCGTTCTCTCAACATGTTGCACGTTGCTGGCATGGATGTTGCTGCTACTGTTGCTGCCGCTGCCGCTGCTGCTGCTGCTGCTGCAGTTACTCCTGTTTCGCTGTTCGTTAGCGCCGCTCGCTTCGGGGGACGCAGTGCCGCCGAGTTTGCCGCCGCTGCCGCAGCGTGGATGTACCCACACCCGACCTCGTAGAAGTGCTGCAGGCAGCAGGATACAATGCTCAGCAGCATGCAGCAGATGCCGCAGTAGAAGCTGTTGCTGTTGCTGCTCGAGTTGTGTTGCATGGCCGCCGGGTGCTCGCCTGTTGAAAAGCGAAAGCAAACACGGGATTAGGGATGCTGAAACCCATTAGTGCTTTAAGTGAACCGTCGATATCTGACATATCTGACCCAGTTTTTTATATCTCAAGTTTATGTTCAGTTCTAATTAAATGTTGGCCAAAACAGGATAGCAAAAACATTGAAGCATTTAATCGATTTTGAGCTAAACAATGAATACACACATACCAAGACAATACACACATACCTCGCTTTAAGGCCTAAATACGTTCCACTAAACTTGGCCGCAAAGCGAATAACCGTTTAAGAAATAATATATTCTATAGATATATCGACATTGAAAAAGAGTTTTTTATGCCGTTATAGCGAAAAAATGTAGGCCCTAAATCGAAACGCTCCTTAATATTATTAAATATATATTTTTAAATATATATATATATATGTAGTTAAATCATTATTGTCTCTACGGATGGCAAAAAAATATCGATATATCGATACTGTATCGAAAATCAGCGAAGGTCGTTATATAAATCGAAATTTTAATAACAATAAGGAAACTAAATAAAAATGTAAAAAAGTCAAATAAAAAAAGGAAAATTTTTTGTGAAGTTTTTTTTATAATATCAATATTGTAAGTGCGATATTTTTCTAAATATCTAATTTCCATATATCAGACTTTTCGATATTTTCGATATGATATAGAGTGTGATATTTTGGCTGATATATCATATTGGAGTATTCCTATTGATATGCATCCCTAATTGTCTCTAAAAAATATGTATGTTTTTATATTTAGCTATAAATTAAGTTTCTAATTATGTTTTTCTATTTCGTAAACTTTCCTGTTTTTGTTTATACAATGATTTTATACCTTTAGAATTGTCAGACTTGTCAGAATTGTAAGACAACATGAGTTCAAAAATGCATGTAACTAAACAATATAACAGACTGCCAATTAATATTAGGTACATCTCTTAATAACCAAGGCTCTAATGGTCGTGTAAAACTGCAGTTAAGTATGTTAGTAACATACAATTACGAATTCTATTAGTATATCTTTAATTATTTATTTTTAAGTGACACGCGATATTTCCAATATAATTTCGATACCGATTCCCTAATCTTAATTTATTTTGCAAAGACATGGACCTTGCAACCGGAAATTAGGGACCGCATGTCAGTTGAAAATGAACGTTAGTTAAATGGCAGGAGCGACTAGGAGACTAGGAGCACCAGGAGCAACTTCCTGGCTCCAATCAGTGGCCTTTGATACGGCTCTCCGCCAGATAACATCGACTCCGGGCCGCCTGCTTGAGTTTCCTGTTTGTGCCAAAGAAAAACATCGCCAGCTCAAGTTGTTATAGTTCTCGATGAGCTCTCGAGCACACAAGCTGCTGCCATAAAGCTGACAAGCTCCTGGGCCCCCACATGTCCCCGGTTATTGGCTGGCAGCAAACTTTCTAGCTGGCTGCAGCGGCAACTAGGAATAATTTCCGAGCTGCTGCACAAATACAAACATGCCGCAGCAGCAAAAAAAAAAATGAAGGGAAGGGAAGGAGGCAGGCAGCAATTTCTAGCCGGGTCTGCTGCAATGCAATTACTGCACGGCCACGCCCCGTTCTGCACTTGGCATTACAAATTCCGAAAGTGCCGCTGCTAACAGGCAACTTCCACTTCCCGTCATAAACATGCAAAACTCTCTGACAGCTCAAACACCGGCAGGAGCTCACAGGCGCGGCGCAGGTAGCAGGTAGCCCGCTGCAGTCCTTACTTACCAATAATTACGTGCACATAGACGCTCGAGGTTTTTGCCACCGTCGGCACACAGGTGTAGTTGCCGGTATCGCCGGGCATGGCGCGCTTGATTTTTAATCTGTGCCGCGGGGAGGGCCAGAAGGAGCACCGGGAGCGGGGAGCGGGGAGCGCAGAACCGGGAAAGAGAGCATAGAGAAAGTGAATGGCTGTGGAGTAATGCATGTGGAACAAAGGCAAAAAGGGAAAAGGCCAAAGCACGTCGGGGGAAAAACGTCAGGAAAAAATACAAAACTTTTGCTACTTTATGCGATGGTATAATGTGTACCGACCTGCCCCACCCGCCGACTCTCACTCGAAGTTACTTTGCACTCAACGAAATGTGAATGCCCAAACTTAAAAAGTATTATGAAAACAAGTGCTAAAAAAATTAGTTAACTACAAGTTCTTAGAAGTAAGGACTTGCTTATTAGAGTTTCTTCTATATAATCAAAACTAAAGAAGTAAATAAATTCCAGCATTGCAAGAGGTCTCTATATACTTCTGCATAAACCATCAAGATGAAAATGTAGTGTCTGTTTTCTAATTATTATTTTGTAGCTTCACTGAGGCTTTATAAATTGTATATCATATTTATTTATATTTAAATATTGTATATTTATCTGAAAAAACCATCAAGATGAAAATGTAGAGTCCGTTTTCTAAATATTATTTTGTAGCTTTACTTGAGGCTTTATAAATTGTAGAACAAATTTATTTATATTTAAATATTGTATATGTATATGGAAAAACCATCAAGATGAAAATGTTGTATCCGTTTTCTAAATATTATTTTATAGCTTTACTTGAGACTCTTTAAATTGTTTTACATATTTATTTATATAAAAAAACCTACACTTAGCCCTATGATTTTACAAGAGTACCATTCAGCGGGATAATTTCCCAGTGCTTTCCCTTCAGCTCTTCCGGAGTGCTTCTAATCCCCGCTTTCACCACTCTCATTTCATCTCTGTCAGCGGCACCTGCATTTTATGGTCGTCTGCGTCGTTAGTTAACAGCATAAATGGGCAATGATCACGTGGCGGCACTGAATCCGAGCCAGCAACTTCTGCAGCCAGAGTCCGGTTCCCAATCCGAGTGTGACTCCGGCTCCGACTTTGACTAAGGCAAATTAAAAGTCACACACGGCTAACCCAGCAGAGAGTGGAGTGAGGGGAATATAAGCCAGATGATACCCTGCTGCAGTGAGCTAAGCTCTAAGATTGGAGGACATAAAGCTCTAGTGAGTGTAGCGATATTGCTATTACTTGATGGAGGTATTTTAATAGTTGTTGAGTTTCTACAACCCAAATCCTGTGGCTTCGAACATTATATATAGCGGACTTCGGACAGTGTTCCCTGCCTAGGCCACCCTGGACTCTGGCTCGGATCCCAGCCGGGAGTCGTCCTTCGCTTTGGCCTTAAAATGTCATTCAAAGTCGGGGTCCGTGTTTGCCCGGCCACCTAGTAAGTGTGTTTGCAGAACTGCTGGACGCCTCGGCTCCCGACTGTGCTTTAAATTCCCCCTCCAAGGGCCGGGAGGGCTGGCCTTAATTAAGTGAGGCGGTATTTTAATGCAAAATAACTGAAATGCTCGGCTCACATTTGCACGTTTGCCAGGTGAAATGGCGAAATGATGGGCCGCTGCTGGGCTTGTACATACCTCGAAGTCAGGCCGTCGGTCCAATCATCCTCGACTCGAATCCGGGCCATGGAGCTGTCGATTTCGTTCTCGCCCTTGCCATCGAGCATTTCGCTGCCTGGAATGCGGAGAGTTGCAAATTGAATTGCGTAAATGAGGTGCATGCCGAGGCCGAGGCCGGAGTTCATTACGCATACGCACCTTTGTACCAGAAGATGTTGCCCAGCTCGTGGGGGCCCTGCATAATTTTGCAGGTTAGGTTGATGTCGCTGCCGGTTTTCACCATCAGATCGCTGGGCCCGAAGATTTCCGCCTTGAGTTCTGCAAAGAGCGGACAAAAAGTCACTTAAGTTGCCGCCACACAAAGCCAAGTCTGCTCCGTAACAATGATAATAATAATAATGTTAATGATAACGTCCAAGTGCACGTTTGTCTGGTACTGGGAGTGAGATAGGGACTGGGACTAGGGACTGGGACTGGGATAGGGACTGGGATAGGGACTGGGACTGGAGCTGGAGCTGGGCTCTAGTTTATTACACAGACGCGTGTCTCTATTATGCTGGCGATAAGCTTTTGTTATGCCATATAAAAGGCGGTCGGGCATCCGGCGACTCATACGCCCCGTGGTACACCTCTGCACCTCTCCACCTCCTTGGCTTGACTTGGCTTGGCTTCTCCCTGCTCTCAGCGGAATTGTCTAAAAAAGACAAAGCGCGCGGCTGGCAGATTGGAAAGAATTTTCTGCTTTCCATTTGGGGCGCAAAATCAAAATGTCAACATTGAAGTGCCTTTTGTTGTTACAGCGTCAATGAATTCAATTGCGAAATATCATCGTGGACAGCCACGAAATGCGATTTGTGCTTAAAGCTTATGATGGCTGACAGTTGCCTTAATGGAAAACGTCTCAGCCGCCTCTCGAGCTCCTCCCCGAAGTGAGCGTTAAATACAACAGCTCCGTACAACTCCTCCGTTCTCCTGCTCCTGCTCCTGCTCCACTTTCGCTCTCGTAAACAGCTAAAATGGAAACTTTTCAGGTCCTAAACAACCGCAAAGCCCGTGGAAATAAATTGCAGCCCGAAGAGGCAGTGCAACTGGCACATTTGTATGGTACATCTGGCCAGAACACACACACATGGGGCTAAGCCTTGCTGCGGGTTGCCTGCCATTCAATCGTGTGGCAAAAACGGAACAAAACGAAATTTGAATGCTCCAAGAGCCTCCTGGAAAAAAGTAGGACTGATGACTTTTCCATAACTCTCTCTCTCTCTCTTTCTCTGCTTTAAGTCGGTCTTTAAATCAGGTGAGAGAGTGTCGTGCCGGGGTCCGCGTCCCAAAAATGTTAATCTAAATGAAATGCCAAGTGGAAAAGTAATATACCGCCCGAAACAAAGACGGCGAGCAAAATGGCAAAGCGGCAAAAACGGAACCAGGCGAATGGGCCGGAGCCGGGAGCAACCCCAAATGGAATTCGAACATGCTGGGCGATTATCTGGCTGTTTTATAGACCCGCACATACATATAGGCCAGCATATATATGCGCATCTCCCGGGGAAAGCGCAGAGTGCTGAGTGCGGCGCCTGGTTGTTGCCAGCCGATGGCTGTTGTTGTACCTGGCAAAACAATTGTGGCAGCGAAAGCTAACCGTCTATGACTTCTGCCAACCCCCATGCCGGGTGCAGGGAGCAGGTAGTCCTGGCCAGGTAAGTTATTGCCACCCGACGCACACACGTGCAGCTGACAACGCGTCTGCGGTTCCCACGCTCCCACGGATGGGGTGCCCAAGAAGCGGGCTCCTTGGCAGGTGTGAACCCGCATGCTGCGGCCACGGCCCCGGCTGAGCTGAGCAGAGGTGGTCCCTTGGAGGGACTCTGCATGGGAAATTGCTTATTTAACTATAATTAGATTAAGTGGGCCCGACACTTGGCCAGCTGCATTATGTAGCAGGCAGGTGAGCCCGTCAGTCAGCTAAGGGCTGACTACTCGTATTTGAAGTTTTCATTAGACCTGGCCGCAGTTGACCCAGGCCGAAAAGTTGCAAAGTCTACTCCTGGCCACATGCCAAAGTCGCCCCCCCTGCCCCGGGCACACAAAGTCCTTGCCGAGCCTTGTTTACACACAGCCAGCTCGGCTCGAGCTCAGGCTGTGGAGAATTTTCTGCAGCCGCAGCAGAAAGTGGAAAGGATGCGGCCGAGATGGAGCAGGAGAGTGGGGAGCGGGGAGTGGGGGTGTGGAAAATGCATTTTCATTTTTCTTGATTTCGCGCATAAAATGCGCATAAGCCTATATGCCCATAAACATTTGGAGCGATAAACTTTGCAGAGGGCCGAGCACAAAACATGGCATACTTTTTGGGGCCGCTGCAGCCAGGCTCTGCCACTGGTGTCCTGGCTCCTGCTCCTGCTCCTGCTCCTGCTCCGGCTCCGGCTCCGGGTCCTTATGCTCGTTGCGGGGCCGGGCCGTAAAAATTTATTGCCCCCCGTCAGTGTTGATGCATGTTTGCACACATGTAACAACATCTCGGTATTTATTGCCCGAAAAACAATATCAAACTGGGCCGAGCCGAGCGGGCCTTATCTTTAAGCTGGCGCGGCCTTTAAATTTGGGCCGACAATTAATCGGATGGGGACGTGGATTTGGACGTGCAATTGCTTGGAATTAATTGTCAAATCAAATAAACAAATTCAATTTGTAAAAGTCAGCCGCATTGCCAGCACAATTGATGAAGTATTTGGCCCCGCCCCCGAGCCGCTGTCAGGACTCTCTAGGACTCTGTCAGCCAGCCTCCGCGGCCCAACAATGGCGAAATGAAAATGCCAAAACATCATCATTGCCCGGGTCCCGTTTCGGCCTTCCAGTAGTCTCCATTGTTGTGATTATTATTATTAATAATTCGACATTGCTGCAGAGACATTAATCATTTCCTCCTCCGCGCTCCTGGCCCACTTCCCTCGGCAATATCTTAGTAATTTATCATTGGGGCATTTTTTGGTCTAGGCATTTGCCGTAGAATGTAATTTGGGCGCAAATGAACGCAATGGGAAGTAAAACATTTGATTGCCGGGCAAATTGTGTGGCCCCGGCTCAGGGGAGTCCTTTCCCTCAGCCGCATCCCTGTCCTGGCAGCTTATTTATAAAAATTCATTATCCCCCAGCAAGAGTTCTCTATCTCCCGCAGCCACTCGCCTCACCTGGCCACTGGCTCTGTATATATTAAGGTAAAGGTAAACTTTGCTCACGTACAATTTGCATGAGAACTGGGTCGGAAGGCTCCGAGAACTGCAGCTGCCAATTCCTGCTGGCAGGACAATGCCAGTCGCTTAACTTCTAAGCTGCTTGAGTGCTCGCATCTTGAGCATTCAATGTGCAGTATAATTGCCAACATTTTCTCGGTTTTCGTCTATTAACCTCAAGCAGTAGCAGTGGCTCTGGCTCTCGATTTCTTTGTTTTTGGCAAGACCCCGTTAATGGATTTTTGCGGCACTCAATTACTTTTCCATTTCCATTCAAGCTGCCACAGAACAGTCCCCGGGCAGAAACTAATTTAGTGCTGCTTGAGGGGAGCTCGAGTCACAGGCATTTCTCCGAAAGTGTCCCAGTGGAAGTTATTATGGGTTAAGTTGCTCAGGCTCTGAACTTGGCGAACTTTCCTGGCTGGCAATTGAACTATTTATTTAATTTTATAACACGCGGAAAGTAATTAAAACTCAAGCGCACTAAGAGCCAAGATTTTGGAGGGAAGCAAACAACGAGACTGTTTCGTCACTTAAATACATTCAAAGGCCTCTTTACAGCCTAATTTAATATCCATTTTGATGTTTAACTTCCTATAATATTTATATGTCTAAGTCCTATTAAAACTTGGCCATATCTGCAGCTTAAAAAGCTTAGACAGTTTCTCATTAGCTTCTGCATAGCTCCAGGTAAGTCCTGTAGTCTCAAGGTATTCAGGGATCCTGGCTCGTTCCGGCCCTAGATTATTATTTGCGCTTGATTGCATGCAATTTGCTGGCTGCTAATGTCAACAGCATCTCGGCCCAAAGCGCTGGTTTATGGAGCCCAAAATGAGCCATCTACTTGGCATCTCCATCTTGTCAGCTACGCATTCAAATTGCCTTCAATTCCGGCTCCCCGCTTCCCGAGGAGCTGCAGCTCTCCGCCGGTTGTGCAATTTGTTTTTCACTCCTCACTCTCCTGCCGACTTGACTTGGCCAAGGCAGGCAGCGCTCACGTTTGATTACATTCGCGTTGGTAAACAAATTTTTCCAGGAGCATCAACAACACCTTTCTTAATATAAGTACGCTTCCAGGGGGTATTATGCACTGGCACTATCCAGTTGAGACTCTCTACTCGAAAAGCAATTTTAAGTTTATAATTTGAAGCATACCATTATTCCCGCTTTAATTGTTTCTAGAATTTTAAAATATTATTTTGAAAGACACACTCACTCTCTGCTCTCTTTAAGTATTTAAAAATCTTCCTTACTATCTACTAAAATATTTTTTTAATTTGTAAAAGAAGCTTGGTAGCTTGGAAAAGGGCATGTATCCTGCGGCTTGGTAAGGTAACCTTCCTTCGTCGATTTATTTTTGCCTTCGCTTCAACACTTATCCGAGTCCTGTCTCCCGTCCTTGGGCCGACTGAAGGGTCCTGCTCTCTTGTGTCGCTCAGTCTGAGTGGGACAGGGACACCTAATTTAATTTACAATTTGCTCGCTTTATCAGCGTGTTTGGCACTTTGCCTTAAATTCAAAATTAAATCGAGTCGCAGTCGTCCGAAGTTATCTATGTGCATATAAACATGCTGCCGCCGCTGACACCTAGTTGGGAGCAGCTCCTCCATTTTTCTGGAGTCGAGTCGAGTGGAGTGGAGTACATAAACTTGGTAATTTAAGCAATTGGAGCGGCTGCTGCAGCATTAAAATGTCAAAAATATTGCGGCCAAGGAGGAAGGAGCTGGTGTTTGGTCGGCGGCGGAAGAGGCGGCCCGGCGGAAGGCGATTTATGTTTATGATTCTCTGGTCAACTGGGCGCTGTTTTGTTTATCACTCGCCGCGCTCTACATTTTGCTTATCTCCGCTCCGCTCCTGGCTCCTGGCTCCTGGCTCCTGGCCCGGGAGGCGTGTAATAGAATTTTCACTGGCGTCGAAGAGGAGCAGCGGCAATGGAAGAAAAACACACACAAATTTATGGAATTTTTAGTGCACCATTTTTTATTTGCATAAGCGCATAAAAATGCTGGCATAACAACAAACTTGTTTGCACCGACAATGACAGCAGCCTGGCACAGTGGAGCTCACAATTAAGCGACTGCCAGTAACTGGCAAATAAAGTGAGTTAATAGTTACACCTTCCTTTTGAATTTTATTTCCAAAACTTAAGTGGAGTCTGGACTTTATGTTGAGAATGATTGCCAAGATATCAAGCATAAAATATAATAATATAGAAAGGTATATCCCTTCATGGGATAAATAGAATCTTGCAGGAAAAACAGAATAGAAAAGAAGTTCCCCGCAAAATGATAAATATAGATTGCTAAGGACGTGTCTGACCCAGGGCTAGGTCTAAGTCTGTATTATGGAATATATATATACTATTGTATATGCCTTCATGGCATAAATAGAATCTTGTGAGAAAAACAGAAAGGTAAAAAGGTAAATATATATTGCTAAGGAGTGCTAGGTCTAAGTCTGGGAGAGGGACTTCTTTATAGTATATCTGCTTAGGGATGAATGTAATGAAATTAGCATATTCTTGTGGATATTAAAGTTAAGTGCGAATGACTGAATATATGCAGATTTTATCCCTTGAAACAGTATCAAAATAGCTCCACAATATATTAAATTACTATTGTAAATGCAAGCATGTAAATATTTGTGGCTTGTTTTCTTCCTCGTTTTTTTAACCAAGTTCTAATTATTAACATATCAAAAAGATTCTATGATAATTACTAAACTATATATTACTTGTATATTTTCTCCTTACTTATAATTGCAGCATACTGTCCTTTTAATAAACTTCGCTCAACTTTTCGCAACTAACAACTACTTTTCGCAAGATTCTATGATATTCATTAAAGTATATATTACTTGTATATTTCCTTCCTTATTTATAGATAATTGCAATGCACTGTTTTCTTGATAAACTCCTCTCTATTATTCACAATCAACAGTCTCTGTAATCAATGGTCCATGTATCTGTATATCTTCTAACCAAAATCTATGGCTTTTTGAAGTCCTAGAACCTACTGTGCCCAGTGACCTGCTGTTTGCTGTTTCCGCGTGAGTGGCATGTCGAATATTTTATATGCACATTTCTTTTTGGGCATTCAAATGAGTTGCCGCCCAGCCCTACCAGAGTGGGCGTGGCCGGGTGCATGCAGCCGCTTCGAACACATTTGCATTTCCGCAAATGTAATATTTATGACTCTCCGGGTGTCTGCTGCCCGCCCGGCGCTGTGTGAGTTTGAAGGCGACTTGTCAGTCTGTCAAGTTGCTGGATCACTGCCCTCGCATGCGTGTAAGCCCTATTCCTAGCAGCGTCCGTGTTCCTGGCCGCCCTAAAAGATTCATAACCGAGTCGGGGCTGACCAAAGGGGCTTTATGTGGGCTGAAAGCCGGTTGGCCGTGCGGCTAAGACAACACGGACCGGCACACATGCTGTGGGAAAATCGGAGAACAAATAAGCTCATTGAGGGCACTCTTCCGCACCAGGGGCTCTTGGCCAAATGCATTTTGCTAATATCAAATGCGATAAAAATGCACCGGACAGGAACGGGGCCGAGTAACCACAGCAAACACTGATTTCGGGTGAGCTCTCCCAAGGATATCGTCTTGCAGGGGCATCCATCCTTCTATCCTTCTAACTGCTGATGTGTGACAGGGGTTCTGACCCGAGAACAAACTAATTACCCGGCCAATTGCCAAGACAAAGAGGTAAGCACTCGACCACACTTAACCCCTAGTTTCCACTGCCAATTTGCACATAATCGAATTGAAAATTTTATAATCACGCACAGAGCAGGCAGGCAGCTCTCCCGCTCGGCGGGTGGCCCAGAGTGCTGCTAACGTGGCTCACTCGCTCCGAGATACTCGTAACATGCATACTGTATGGCTTCCTTAAGCTCATGAAACCTGCATAGCTGGCTCAAAACTGCCAGCAACTTTCCAGAGCCCGGCCCGTAAAAGTAATCACTTCAGTGGCTTGTGAACAATTTCGGGCCATCTCCTCCCCTTTTGATTGGCCTATTTTGCTGTGTCGGATAATGGCCGAAAAGTTCTGATTATCGGGCTCAGGCTCAGAGACAAATCGTGGGTAATGGTTATGGCAGGGCAGAAACTGTTGCACATAGAGGTTTGTTCAAGGTTGCCAGGATATCAGCCTAAAGAGGTTGAGGTACTCACATTTAAGACAGCCAACTTAGCCACACAAAACTTATAAATTATACATTTTAAAAGAAAAACCCTCATTAAATTCAAAATGCAATGGAAAAATAGTTGAATTGAAGTAAAGTTCATAATTAATCACTTTTCTGAAGACTTTGAAACTCGGGGGTAAAGGCAGGTTGAAGTTTCCGGCATTAAGTTCGGAAAAACTCACTTTAAATGTAGTTTCAGCACTTCCTCTTTGAACATTTTGATATTATTTATATCCTTTAATGGTTTTTCAAAGTTTACCTTTGTTTAATTGAATATAAGTATGCAGGGAGTGTTTATAAGAATGTCCTGTGTTGTGTTGTTTAGGGTCACTTAACCACGTTTCTTTAGTAAATCCTTGAACAGCTTAAAGGGCTTGAACTCACCTACTACGTTGAAGGTGTAAGACAATGACATCTTGGGCTCCGTGTTGATTTGGCACTCGTAGACGCCGGAGTCACGTGGCTGCGGATACTTGATTTGCAGGGTCCAGTTGGCGGAGCCATCGGGTCGCAGAACCTGCGGGCAATAACAGACGGATGTCCTTGAGGGCTCCACCCGGAAGGGGCACTGTGACACTCACCTGGAAACGCTGATCGGATGTGTAGGTGGTGCCGCCGGCGGTGAGGATATGCAGATCACGTTTGCGTATCCAGGAAACCTACAACGAGAACAAGGGGATCGCAATGAAGTGCTTTTCTCAGTCGGACCGCTTGCCGCTCCCAAAAGTTTCGGGCGCATTACAAATTCCGCACTTAAAACTTTTCCCACCCGTGAGTTTAACGTGTTTTGTCTGCCGTTCCCGCTCACCGACTCCCGACTCTCGACTCCAAGGAGCCGGGAACAGGATGAGGTGGCGAAATGAAAACAAAGCGCAAAGTTTACTTTCCTTTACTTCCTTTTTTTCGTGTCCTGGTGTTGGTTAATCTTTAACATTTGCTTTTTGTTTCTGGCATTTAATCAGCAGGCAAACAACGCAAAGCCGCGCAAGGAGGCAAGAAGTGCCGCCGAGCCAAAGCCGAGTACATTAGAACGTAAAAAGGCCGGCGTTACGTATACGCCGCGTTGCCAGGATGAGGATGATACAATGAGGAGGCTAGAAATGGCCCTCGACAATTGCAAACGCTTTAAGCCCCAGACGGGCCAAAAGGTCAGTCTGTCAGGGAGTCGGTCCAATTTTGTCAAAGCTGCTTGCTCAGCCCGATTTCCAATTGTTTCAAATAGCCCTCAATCCTTTCTGCCTCCTTCCGAGGCAGGACGAGGGCCAGCAATGAGACATCTTTGACGCCATTTTCAGCCTTTATTTGGCAGCATTTTTATTATTGCCTGAATTACATTTTCATTTGATTGCCTAGCGCCTGTGCCTTCGCACTCGCACTCGCACTCTCCGTGCCATTCGCCTGCGTCCTTAAATCGGAAAATCTTTTGGGGAAAGCCATTAACCATGATTTTGTGTGTCTCTCCCTCCGAACTGTCCGTGATTTCCTCGGGCCCGGCGCCCACACACCCACACGCTCTGGGCCCTTTTTGGCACATTGTTTCCAATTTATTTGATGACCTTAGTTTCCGTTCTGTTGTTGTGCCCGGCCATTGTGATACTCAATTTTAATTACATGGAAAAAGTTTGCCCTCTCGCCGGTCGGCCTCTCGGTGCGAACTTTAAATGTTTGCTGGCTGTCAACATTAAACTTGGAAATATGCTACCTCATTAATAAATTTAATTGCCCTGCCCCGTGGCAAATTGAGGTGAGCATTTACTCTACTACAACTACTTGCCAATCGATCGAAATTCCGCTAAATGGCCGGCCAACTATTGGCCATCTAATAAATTCATTCGATTTAAGGCGGCTTCGGCGGCAGCCGAGCAAAATCGGTCACGTAATACGTAAAAATAAAAATCATTCGCTTGTAAAACTTTTATGCGCTTGTCGCTTTTACGCCCCTCCGGATCATAGGAGAGTTGTCTCGGCCAAATGTAAATTAAACCGCTCCAAGGCGGGGCCTGGGCTGGTGGGAAAAAAGGTCCATTCTCGGCCCAGGACATTGCGAGAAGTTAAACCCCGTTCAGTAGCGATTTACCCGCTCGGTTATTTCGTCGGCCAATTGTCGCCGGCCCTCGGTGCGTATGAGTAACACTGCGGGCGGACGGGGCGTATGAGCAACGCCGTAAAGCGAGGACGAAGCCGAAATCGAAATAAACTGTTAAACTAAATAACTATCGGAACGGAAGCTGAGCTGAGCCGAGCTCGATTATGTATGCCAGGGCAGCACTTAAATATTTAATTTTCCAGCTGGAAACGGTTAAAATCAAAAGTGAAAAGTTTTACAACTCCACCCAGGAGGAGGGCGAGGAGTGAGGTTAAAGCCGTGTTCCCAGCGCTATCCCCTGTCAAGAAGTTGTCCCAATCTCTGCCGCCCGTCGGCTTTGCCCGGCGAGGGACAGGTCGGAGTCCCGTGAGTGGCGAAACTTTGCTCGGGGTATAATTTTCGTAATGTCTTTAGGTTTAAATAAATACCACAAGCATAGTTTTATATTATTTAACACTTTGTGTTCGCTGCGGCCAGAAACTTTCGCTTTGCCTGGCCTGGCCCACTTCCACTTCCACTCCACTCCACTCTTACTTTCGCCTTGTTTTTCTGTCATCTCGCAGCAACGCCAAATGAAGGAAGTTTCTTGGGCTGAGGTTCTCTCTCCACATTATATATATATGGGTCTTAGATATATAGGAGTGTGTGTGTGTGTTTGTGCGAGCGTGTGGAAAACTTGGCGAAAATACATTAAAAACTTTGCTGACGCATTTTCTGCGTCTCTAACCAAGAGAGACTTTGCACTTGGCCGAAACTCGACGGAGCCAAAAATAGTTGCAGTTGCAGTTGCCTCTGCCGCTGTTAGTTTGTTGCCACTGGCTTTGTCCGAGCTTAGAAGATGGCGGAAAGTTCCATTAAGCACTGCGAAAAGCGGTTCGAACTCGCAAATTACTGAGGCTCCGCCTAATGAACTTGATCCAAATTAAATTGTTTTCCCTTCGGCCGGCCCAGTTCCGGGCCCGACAATAAACCAATGGAGACTTCAATGGCGGCATTTTGTAAACAAAGTTGTAAACAGATTTTGATTTCTCTTTTTTCCGCTGCCGCATTTCTGTTGGCATTAAAAAGGGTTCGCTGCCTTTTCACAAAGCCTAAAACTTTGTTTAATATACTTTTTTTGCCCGCCGTTTCAGCCCTTCTGCTGTTGTTGCTGCCTTCGGTATTACACGAGTAAATTGCTCGTGCTCATGTCCGCCGCTGCTGCCGTGGAGCGTTTATGAAAATGTTGGCGGCACTCGGCGCGCCATAAATCAGCAGGGAACGGACAATCCTGTGAAGTCAAGTTGAACAAGCGGATTCTGCGCCAGCTTCCGGCAAGGGCAGTCCGAAAACAAGAGCCCCTCGTCGGGTACCGCATCGTAAACACCCTGCCAGGTCAGCCCTGGAAATTAATCATCTTCAGATGCTAATCTATAAGGGGCGACTCGAGACAAATTTAATTTGATTTTCGCAAGCAACATTGTTCGGGGTATTGTTAAAGATAAGTAATAACTTTAGTCCAACTTACTTGTTGGCAATTACTAAGTAAAACCCATCTGAAAGCAGCTTTAAAATGCTGTTTCAATATGGAGAATTATCACTAATAAAAAAGACTAGGACCGGTAATAACTTTAATCAAACTTTTTTTTTTTAGCAAAGACTAAGTAAAAACCATCTGAAAGCAGCTTTTAATTGCTGTTTTAATATGGAGAATTATCCCTAATCAAAACTACTAATAACTTTCCTAATTGTCTCAACTTCAGGTGCAATTTTATTTGAATTATAACTTTCCACAAATATATTTATATATATTTTATACTTCGCAAGATTTTTGTGTATGTTTTTGAATAATTATAGATTTAATTGCTTTAATCAAACCGCTTAAACCTCTAGCCTATTAGCATTTTTCTGGCAAATAGAGGTGGGAATATTTTTACTATTATTTAATTAACTCACTATGTAATATCGCGAGGATTAGCTTTGATAAAGTAAGTCTTTTTCAAGAGAATTACAAGTTCAAGAGTAGATTTTATCCTTGGGAAGATATTTGTGCGTATTATAGATTAATTCTAAATTTAATAGCTTTAATCAAACTGTTTAAGAGGCCTATAAGCATCTTTATCTGGCAAATAAAGATGGGTATATTTCTACTCGAATTTAATGCTTGCTTCCAGATAATTATAATGATCTGTGGAAGAGCACAGCCCTCCAGAAAAGGGTATAAAGCTCAGCTGATATGGAAATAGCACCCAACCCCCGAACAACAGACTCCCCCGCTCCCCGCTGTTCCCCGGGAAACTCTGGGCTAACGAACTAACGGCACGGGCATAAATTACCCGAGGAGCCGCTCCGCGTGGAGTGGCGCGTAATGGAAGCCAAGCGCCGGCAAAGTTATTTGCCGTAACTGTTACACTTTCAATTTTGGGTTTATGGGTGCAGCGGCGGGACTCCGGGAAGCCGGGAAGCCCGAGGAACCAGTCTTCGCGTGGGCACTGACAGCGCGGTTCCAGTCTGTCAATTACAATTAATGTGGGCGGCTTGGCTGCGGGACAAGTTTGTTTTCCAGCCAGCGCATGCCTAACCGCCTCCATTAGGCCATGCACCTTCCCCTCCTAGGAGATGTCGATGGGAAAAATGGGTCACAATCATCGGACTCCGAAAGTGTGATGGTAATGGTAATTAATATTCGAAGAATTTTAAGAAACTTCAGTTTGCAAGCATTTTGTCTAGCATTAAAGCGATTTAAATATTAGTAAATAATAAAGAAAGAAGCCACATTTAAGGCACATAATTATGTTTTAGAACTGACTTCTTGCTTATTATACCATATAGTGATAGGTAATACTTAAGGCATCACTAAACTTTAATTGTATTTTCGTATAAAAGCAAGTAGGTCACAATCATCATTTTCAAAGGTATTCCCTTTAATTTGAGTTCAGTTTTGTAAGCATCAAATCGATTTAATTATTAATAAGTAATATAGAAAAAATCACTTTTAAGGCAGATAATTATGTTTTAGTATTGCCTTGCATGTTTTTTGTTTCTTATATCATATTGTGATAGATAATAAATAAGGAATCACTACACTTCAATTGCATTTTAGTATTAAAGCAAGTAGGTCACAATCATCGGGCTCCGAAAGTGTGATGGTAATGGTAATTAATATTCGTAAATCAGAAAGTAAACTCTTTTCAAAGGTATTCTCTTTAATTTGAGTTTGGTTTTGTAAGCATTAAAGCGATTTAATTATAAGTAAATAATAAAGATAAAATCACATTTTAGGCTGATAATTATGTTTAAGAACTGCCATGCATGGCCTTTGGTTCTAATACCATATTGTGATAGATAATACTGAATTCATCACTAAACTTTAATTGCATTTTGGTATGAAAGCAAGTAGGTCACAATCATCGCGCCCCGAAAGTGTGATGGTAATGGAAATTAATATTCGTAAATCAGAAAGTAAACTCTTTTTAAAGGTATTACCTTTAATTTGAGTTCAGTTTTGTAAGCATTTTGTCTAGCATTAAAGCGATTTAAATATTAGTAAATAATAAAGAAAGAAACCACATTTAAGGCAGATAATTATGTTTTAGAACTGCCATGCTTGGCTTCTTGCTTCTTATACCATATAGTGATATGTAATACTTAAGGCATCACTAAACTTTAATTGTATTTTGGTATTAAAGCAAGTAGGTCACAATCATCGGGCTCCGAAAGTGTGATGGTAATGGTAATTAATATTCGTAAATCAGAAAGTAAACTCTTTTCAAATGTATTTTCTCCTTGATTTGAGTTAAGTTTGGAAGCATTAAAGCGATTTAAATATTAGTAAAGAATAAATAAAAATTACATTTAAGGCAGATAATTATGTTAAAGTACTGCCATGCATGGCTTTTGGTTCATATACCATATTGTGATAGATATTACTTAAAGCAACACTAAACTTTAATTGCATTTTGTTATAAAAGCAAGTAGGTCACAATCATTGCGTTCCGAAAGTGTGATGGAAATGGTAATTAATATTTGTAAATAAAAAAGTAATCTCTTTTCAAAGGTATTCCCTTTAATTTAAGTTCAGTTTTGTAAGCATTAAAGCGATTTAATTATTAGTAATTAATATAGAAAAAATCACATTTAAGGCTGATAATTATGTTTAAGAACTGCCATGCATGGCTTTTGGTTCTTATACCAAATTGTGATATATAATTTATAAGACATCACTAAACTTTAATTGCATTTTGGTATAAAAGCAAGTATTCCTTGAGTTGGATGTCATCCAGAGGGAAAACACAAAGAGAGCAAGGGCAGTCCTAATTCTAAATAGAAGATGTATTAAAATTTTTGGTTTCTTTTGGTATTAACCTGCTTAAAAGTCAGCAAACAGAACAACGAATGGAGTGCGAAAAGTGTGGTTAGTACCTATATAAAACCCAAGTCAATCCCCTTCCGAATCGGGTAATCTTCGCCAGACACCGCTATCAGGAAGGGTGGGGACCTCAAGCAGGATGCCACCACCCTGGAGATGGAGATCGATGAGGCGCTGTCCTCGAGCAGTGCCGACGACACCCCGCCGGGCATGATCATAGTGGAGACGCGGATCAGTTCCTGGGAGCTGAAGTCCTTCGACAAGGAGGTCTCGACCACGGAACCCGAGGTAGCCGAGCTGCCCGCCTGCTCCGTGTCCCTGGGCCTCAAGCCGAACGTCCAGTTCCAGAAGATACCGCCTCCCAGCCACCCTATGGTCAGCACCGAGGCCGCCCTGGCCGCCGCCACCTGCTCCGCCTACGGCGCCCCCACGCCACCCCCCAAGCCCGCGCACAAGGCCACTGGCGCTGGCGCCGAGTCCATTGCCACCTTGCGGCACTGCATCGACGGCACCACGCAGTGCAACAACCTGGGCCTGGGCTACGACACCACGTCCAACGAGTCGATGCCCTCCGTGGGATCGCTCGTCTGCCGCATTTGCCACAACGCCGATAACCCCGAGCAGTGAGTATCTACTGCCCCCTTTTTGATACTCCTTAATGGGGATTTCCTGCCCGAACCTGGCCTCCATAGAGCACATCTCAACCTCGCATATATTCGAGTTCCTACTTATACAAAGTACTCACAATTTCAAGTATCTACTGGCCCCTTTTAGGTACTGCTTTCCTGTCCGAACCTGGCATCCATAGAGCACATTTCAACCTCGCATATGGCGGACTCCTTACTCATACAAAGTACCCACTAGTTCACTCTCATTTCAATGAAAATGTAGTAGGCTTAGCTTGACTTTACTGTGAGCTAAGCTCTATAATTCAATTGCTGTACAAAACAGCAAGCAAAATCCCGAAATGCAGGCAACTTCCATTTAATTACGAACTGCAGCCGCAAATTGTGCAAGAAATTAATTGCAGGGCATTTAATGTATTTAGCGCCCTGGCGGCATGCGAATGCATTTGTTTATTTTAATAATTAAAACGAACACTGCACAAAGCAGTCCCCGGCCCCTCCCCATCGAGCCCTTTATCCCTGATTATCTGGTTGGCTGTCGCTCTTAATACCCTGATTTTTCATTGTTGCCACTGTTTGCCCATTAACCCCCCACTGAGCACTCCTTCCCTGCTTTCCGCTCCGATTTGTTTGCAGACTCGTGTCGCCGTGTTTGTGCAAAGGATCTCTGACATACGTCCATGTGCACTGCCTGGAGCGATGGATTAGCACCTCCCGCTGCACCACCTGCGAGCTGTGCCAGTTCCAGTACAGCACGGAGCAGACCTTGCGGTAAGCTAAGCACCTAGGACCTAGGCCCTACTCGGAAAAAAGTCGTCAGGATGCTCAAAGAGACGTAATATAAATATGAGTCTTATTTGCAAATAGGAAATTACTAGTTTTGGTTTGTATTAGAGAGATTCATGTTGAATATCTGAGAGATTTTTAGGCAAGGCACCAGAGCTGTATTTGCAGACATTCGTATTTCAAACATAAACATAAGGCACAGATAGTGGGAGATAGAATATCACTAGAAATAATATGAATTCGATGTGAATTCTAGCAATCAATGACTACATATGATATTTGGTTCAAGTTGACGAAAATGTAGTTCACATTTGCAAATAGGAAATTATTAGTATTGGTTTATATGTACATATTAGATGGCTTCATGTTGAATATCTGTAAGATTTTTGGGGAAAGCACCAGTGCTGTATTATAAACATTAGACACAGATAGTAAGATATAGAATATCCTTTTAAATAATATCAGTTCGATGTGAATTCTAGCAACTAATGAATGTTGGGTATTCAGTCTTAAGTTCACGAACATTTAGTTCACATTTTAAAGAGGAAATTACTAGTTTTGGTTAATAACTTCATGTTGAATATCTGTGAGACTTTTAGGTAAAGCACCAGTGCTGTATTAGACACAAATAATAAGAGATAGATTATCTTACAAAATAATATGAATTCAATATGTTCTTGTTGGTTGTTTAGAATTAAATTAATGGTGATGCCTTCTAGGAACTCTTGTACGTTCTGTCTTAAGCAGCCACAAAGGCCGAAGTTGACTACTTTTTTCCGAGTGTAGGTGGCAGCAGATGGCTCTAAGCCCACGACAGTTGGCAGGTGCCACTCGAAGCGGCAGCAGATGAAAGGCGCCTGCGGCTCAGATCTTTTTAATCAGCTGAGCTGGCTTTGTCATTGCGGCTGCTCCTGCGGCAGCTTTGCTCCTGCTCCTGTTTCTGCTCCTGTTTCAGTGGCGCCTCCTAATTGCGGGGGCCGGCCTGGTTGGCGGCTTTGTGCCGCAGTGTGCGGTGTGTCCCGGTGTGGCGAGGGATGGGCACTTCTCCAGCTTCCAGTTTCCGTTGCAGGTACACCTGCCTGCAGTCGCTGCGCCTGTGGTACTCGCGGGCCATGAGTCGCAGGGCGCTGCAGGAGGACTGCCAGATGTTCTCACTGCTCACGCTGGTGGCCTTTGGCATCATCGGTACTCTGCTGGTGGGCATCCAGTACTACGCCCTGCACACCCACTCCTGGGGCCTGAGCAAGCTCTGGACCAAGTCGTGGATGCTGTTCTTCCTGTTCATGACGGTGGTGATGGTCCCTTCCCTTTTGCCCACATCCTTTAATGTGCCCGCCCCCAGATTACTGTGTACTTCGCCAACATCTACATGCTGATCAAGTCCCAGCTGACGCCGTGGTATCGGTAAGTCAACTAGCTATAGTTAAGACCTAACTATAGTTAAGACCCTTCTAGCTGGTGGCAGTCTGCGCGGGACATCAAGCTCATCCTGGAGAACCGACGGCCCTTCCCCAATCCCACCCGCCTGCTGCGGGCAATCCAGCTGGAGACTGCCTCAACCACAGCCTCCATGTTCACCCACCACGATCAGCACGAGGTGACCGCCCCCAACACCTCCATAGTGATCAGCTCCAGCGACGAGGACGCCGGCGAGGAGAAGGCGGCCCAGCGGTGGGGCGCGCGCCTGGACAGCGAGGTCCTTGCCGCCGTGGTGGCAGCCACCGTGCAATCGATTGCTGACGCCAGCGCCAGCGAGAGCGACAAGAAGCAGGAGCAGGAGCAGGAGCAGCATCAGCAGCAAGCTCAACATCCACCGGAAGGCAGCAACTGAAAGGCCAATGACAAGTGCGGGACGGGGTCAGGACTCAAGGGGCCTGGGCTGGGCAAGTAATTAAGGCTCAAGGGCAAGGATTTTGCTGGGCTTTCGTTGTTTGCGTGTCATTTGTTTAATGTAGTTTCAATGCTTTTAATGAACTTTCCCGAAGAGAGCTTGAATTAAATGGGTAAACTTGAGTCGCAGCCTGATAATGATGATGATGATGATGATGACGATGTTGCCGGTGCTGGGGCAACTCCTGTTCTAGTTGCTCTTCCTTTTCCTGCCTCGGTTCGTGCCTGCACTTTGGCTGCTTCCTCCAAGGCGCACAACTTCCGGTTTCCGGCCTCGGCTTACGCCCTCCCTCCTGCGCCTTAAAGCGGGCAAATTAAAGCCGATAACACCGGAGCACGAGGCTGATGGCTGAGCCAGTCACGTGATTGATGGCTCATAAATTAGTCATTTTGCTTTAGCAGTCTATTTGGTAGTGTGTGTGTGTGGGTTGGAAGGAGGCAGGAGCAGGGATTTCGGGGGTACTCGTTAAGGCGGGCAACTCCCACAGGACGCTGCTCAGTTGTCGCCTGTCTTGTTTGGCAATTTTTCTCCTCAGCCCCGAGTGCAGCCTCGAAATCACCCGGTAATTTGGTCTAGGCCCCCTACTTCCCCACTTCCCTATTTACCCATTTCCCAACCCGACTGCCTCTCTGCCATTTAATAACAGCACGAGTCCTGCCTGCTAATGCACACTGGTTCAAGGCCCGAGCGCAGAGCCTGAATTTTGAATGATTGGACTATCTGTCACCACCCTGGACCAGGACCAGGACCAGGACCACTGGCCACTGGCCACAGCACTGGGCCCGGCTAAGAGCGAGCTGACCGCCCACCTAATATGGCCGTGATGTTGACATATTAGCCTCCGCAACGCCGGCCCGCCCACACTGGCCAGGGAAGGGTTAACAACCCAGTGCGACCTTCAATCATTTCGGACTGAACCGGAGCGGACCCAACCGAACCGACCATGCTTTGGCAATCACGGGCGGAATGATTGAGTGCCTGCAAATCCCAAGCGGAATTTTCATTTATTTCACACAATTTCCATATGTTAAGCCATTGACTTTCATACCCTGTCCTTCGAAGGGATTCCAACAGCTACTTGGTTAAGATTGCTATATGAATATGTCAAGGGATAGTCACTAAACTTAAGGCAATTAAAAAGTATAAAGTCTTGAATTTTCCCACTGCTTTTATCTCTAAATTTAGACCTAGACCTTATTATATAGCCATGCGTAATCTCAAGGACTAAACACAATAAATCATATGGGATAAGGATCAGCTAGGTCATAGAGAAGCTCCCGCGAGGACAGTGGAAATGAAAGCGTTTCTGTGTCCTTTTCAGGGCATTGCGCGGAGGTGTTGCCCCGAAGTGGGGTCCTGCTCGTACTTACGTCCTTATCGCCGAGCCGCTCCACGCGGCAGTGGAGGAAGCCGGTCTGGCCGACGGTTACGGTCAAGTTGCGCGGCACATCAAAGTCGAAGTAGGGCAGCAGGTTCGAGGGCGAGACGGTGGTGGTGGTCGTCGTGGGCGGCGTGGGCGCAATCGCCGCGCTGTAGCCTAGAAATAGGGAAATGGGAAAGCGTTCAGAGAGCTGCGGCATAAAAACTTGTGCCAAATGGAAATTTATTTTCATTTTCATTCGCACATACGCGCGGCGGAGTATTGTTGGTTTTAGCCGGGCCAGAACCCGAGCCCTGGCCACAACTTTTGGTGGCTGGCAAAGCCCTAACTGAAACTGAAAAGTAATAAAATTCGCATAAAAATTCTGCTCAAAAACGGGGCAGAAAAACAAATAAATGAACGCCGAGAGGGATGGACATGGATGTATATATGAGTGTGGCACACAAAAAATCCTCAACAAACAATTATACTTTCTTTTTTATTTCTTTCGGCATTTGTTTGCCGCTCCGTGAGTGCCTGGTGCTTGGCCAAGAGTGGTTTTAGCCGCCGTACAGGGAAGGCCCTTTAAAGTGGAAACCCTCAAAAGGCCTAGCTCTTCTGCGAAATCAATAATATCTTCTTGAAGCCATAGATATGGATTACTTAGGGTTCAATTCTTGTCCTAATGGAGCAAGCTTAAGCTGGACTATGGACCAAATGATGAGAGTGCTATGGTTATAAGCAGTTTGTAATGAATAATATTGAAAAACATTAAGAGAACATTTGGGTTTCTCAACTCCTATCAAGATTTCTGTTGTTCTTTTAACTTTAATTACTTTGGAAAGCCTGTAGAAACACCCAAACTATTTGCTTTGCCTTCTCCAACTAAAGATTAATTAAAGATTTACTTGGATTGTCATATCTCATGATCTGGAAACACTACCAGGGAAAGTTATCGAAAGAATTATAGGCTCCCTTATTTGCGCCTTTGTTCTCCGTCAGCAGAAAAGATGCTAATTATGATGGTAAAAATGTTTTCCGGTCATCAGCACACTTCGGCAAGTTTATGGGCCCGGCGAAGTTGGCCCACTAAATATGTCAAGGCAGGGCCAAAGTTGTGTCCTGCACCGCCGCTAAGAGCCAAGTTAGATAACGGCTGGAAGGAGAAGGCAGGGAACGGGGTGAAGTAAGTTCATCAATTCGTGGCGCCGAGGCAGCTGCGGCTCAAAGGAAGCTGGGCCGGGCAAAGTTTCGCACATCAAAGCCCGGTACAAATCGGCGTCGATCGCAGGCAGCCAACTGGAATACGAATAATTGAATGAGGCGGTACGAGGCTCCCGCCGAGCTCCCGCCGAGCTCCTACTGGCTGACAAGAAGCCCGGTTTATCGAACTCCGGCTGAACTGAACTGAACCGAGCTAACTGGCAGCCGGGAATCAAAGAGCACCCGCCATCCATCTCGAACGGAGACGGAGACGAAGGAGCGAGAACTGCTGTTGCACATTTCCGTTTCCGCACGCGCCAGAAAAAGCCAGAAGAAGTGAAAACTTTCGCCAAGGCACGCACACACACCGCACACACAGAGCCAGCTGGAAAACATACGCAAACTTTTCCACATGCGTAGCAACGTGAAAACACGAATCGACGCCACCACAACCACGGCACTGGAACTCTGGCACTGGCGGTGGCTCTGACGGTGGTGTTGGCACTGGTGGTGGTGTTGGCCTGGGTCCGGGACGCTTCTGTGGCGCATGACAAATTTTACGATTTACTCGCACTTTTTCAAAAATTTCAAACACAAAGTTAAATTTAATGCGCACCCGCAACATTTGCGTACGTGCGGCTTTCCATCTTCGGGCAATATGCAAAACATTTCAGCTTAGATAATAATGTAAGAGCAGCAACGGGAAAGTTAGGCGCTCGACTCGAAGCGGAGTTGCCCTTTGAATGAGAGGGAATAGTTAATGACAAGGGATTTTATGTAGGGATTCTACCATCTCTTTGAAAACAGAAGGATTCATTTAAATCCCATATTATAACTGGAGAACTTTGTTGTTTGTTTATAAGAATAAGTACAAAAAGGTTACTATTTGTATTGAAATTTATTGAGGTTCAAGTTTCTAAACCTAATTCTGGTTATGTTTTAATTCGTTTTTTTTAACAAGTTTCCATTTAGTACATTCTACCATATTTTTGGAAACAGAATTCTGATATATCCCAAATCATAACTGAAGAACTTGGTTCTTATTTCCTTACTTTTAAATATAAGAATAAATACAAACAGGTTACATTTTGTATGGAAATTTATTGAGGTCCAAGTCTTTGAATCTAATTCTGGTTATGTTTTAATTTGCTTGTTTTAACAAGTCTTCATTGAGACCTTCCTACGATTATTAACAATATATATTTAAATATATTTCTCCTTATTAGATTTAGAGTTTCCTTTATTAGAGTTTCAAACGGAGGTCTTTATATTGTTTCTAGGATGTAACATTATTAGTTACACCTTTCGGAGCAGCTTCCTTATGTATTATTATCTGATTATGTTTTAAATTGTTTGTTTTAACAAGTCTTCATTTAGAGCTTTCTACGATTAATAATATTAAATTAAAATATAGTTCTGCTTATTAGAGTTAGAGTTCTCATTATTGGAGTAAAAATTAAGGTATATATATTTTTTCTGGAATGTAACATAGACTGTTACACCTTCCTTCTATATTATGCACCCACCTCAAACTCAAACCCAGCCAGATTTCGTCGAGATAGAGGACCCGCTGATACCCTACCATTTTCCTCTCCCCCTCCCGCAGATTACAGATAGGTAGCAGGGTATCAAAGCGAGCGAAAATTAGCTTAGAACGCTGCACGTATGCGTGCGTGGCGCATAAACGGCGCGGGAAGCGGGAAACTCGCTGGGCGGAAAACGGGCAGCGGGGCGGCGGGGCCGCGGCGGGGGAAAAGCGAAACTGAACTTAATTTATTGTTTATCAGCGAGCATGCAATTTATGGCCAACACCGCCAAAGATTTTGCCATACAAATTTTAGGCCCGGCCCAGGCCGCCCGCCGGCATCCCACTCTTGTGGGCGATGTGGAACTTTGGGCTAATTTTAAGTTTATGCATGGAAAATTTGCTCACGCTGTGAAAATTAACGATGCGGCTGCCGGGAAATGCCGGCCCAACTTGTCGATGGCTGCGATTCGTTGTTAGCCAGCTTGTTTGCCGTCCGCCCTGCCATTTTGGCCCACTCGGGCTATCGATAACGGCCGCCCGGCAGCTGGCTGCTGTCAGATTTTGGCTTTGGCTCTAAGCGTGCGCTTAATCAAAAACGCTCGGCGCCTGCAAATTAACATGATGCATGGCCCGGCCAAGGAGGGAAGGACCCCGACACACCACGCCCCGAGCTGCGGTCGAAGGACCCAAAAATATTTGTCGACTTTCAACCCGAAAATTAGCAAATGTGGTGGAAAATGTTTGCGGTCGTGTGGGACTCCGGCGGCACAACATATGAATATTTATGGGGCCAATTCGCGCCGAATGAACATAAATTGAAATTACCGAAAATCGAAGGGCAAACTGTTGGCTCAAGGACGCCCTAATTGGGCGCGAAACGCAGAGTAAGTAGGATATCTGCCGGCTCTGCATGTCCTGGGCACATGACTCCAAGTCACAGTCTATTAAAACCGATAAAAAAACGATCAATTTCCTATGAAAATCGATAAGAAACGATCAATTTCCTATGAAAATCGATTAAAACCTCTCACAAAAATACATATAATATAAAAGCTATTTTACCTACTTAATTGCTTTTAGTTAATTAGTTATTATTAGTACCTCTCTAATAACTAGAACAACTGTAAGAAGCCATTAATGTTATATGTTAGGTTGACAGGCTTTCTCTCAGTGTGCGTCAGAGCCATGCCTTTGGCCCAGTTAATCTCAATCGGCTGCCGACATCAGCAAGGGTACTCAAGCGGAGACGAACGCCAGGACTCCTTGGAGCAGCCTGGGATTGTCCATGATCCCGGCCACTTAAGGTTAAGTTGCACTGACATGGCACTGACGCGCCGAGTGGCAGTCGATGCACTCGACGGGGCTCCTTCCCGACTTGGCCCACAGCTGTCTGAGCTGGGAGTCTAGACGGGTGGAGACGCCCAGCAGGAACTCCTTAAATGTGTGCTCCACTATCGATTATGCCGGCAAAGTGTTTCCGCCTTGGCTCCCAGCGAGAGAGAGCGGATGCGTCTGCATATTAGGGCAGCAAATTGCTCCTGGCACTTGCACTTGCCACTCTACTAGGCCCTGGCAAATTAGATGGAAATGAAAATTTGACAGCAAAATATTGGTCAGCTAATCAGGAGAGTCCAATGTAAGTCAGTCCGGGATTAAGTAGACTTGGCTCACAGCAGACTGACTTTTTTGGCCACTTTTTAAGTAAGTTCCCTCGGGTAGGACTCCTCCCTTGGCTCTCCTTTCTCTGCGGCAAAGTTTTTCTGGTGTGTCGCCATTTTTATGGCTGACAATGTCTGCTCTTGGGCGCTTTCCAGCCATTTCATCACTCAGCTGGCATTATAAGTGCCGCATTCGGAATTTATGATTATTCTTCCTTGGCAGCCCGTCCCCCTCCATGGCTAATGTGGCCATATGAATGCTTAAATACAAATACGCATACAAATCGGGGCCAACTATAAAAAGAGGCGGTCATGACTCACAATGAGGCACGATAAGTGAGAGCGGCGACATATTAGGCCATCATGTGTGTGGAACTGCGACTCTTGCCGGCTCTTCCCAGCTCTAGCCAACTCGGGCCGGGCTTCGTTAGACAGCGCCCAACGATGTCGCATTTCAATGAGCATAAATCCCATGAAAATGTTGCCAAGATGAACCGCTCCGTCAGGCGGGGTCCTACTGCTGCCGTGCCTCATTTAAAAACCGCCCGCTCGCATTTGCATGCGCATCACATGTCACGCAGAAAAAACCCAAAAATCCGGGCAGAAAAACTTTGGAGCTGGGAAAAATCGAAAGCTGAATCAGATAAACCGCCCGATGAATACTGCGACATGTGACGGATGTGTCGAGAGGCGAGATCGCCCAGCAAATGAGGAATAAAAGTCGGGAATTATCCGGAATCGCTTCGAGGCTGGAGGCCGGAGGCTGACGACACTCTAAGGTGAGTCCTAGCAGGAGGTGGAGGCTGGCCCCAAGGAGATATTTGCCAGAGATACTCGCAGCCATCTGTATCTATGGCTCCTTGAGGCCACCGCACGCTGCACCCTCGGGCTTGTTGACAACCACCAGCACACACAATCAACTCCGAGGGCCGCAAGTGCTGGCGTTGGCAGGTTCGGGTTAGCTTCCCACAGCCGAGCTCAGCAGTTTTGCCTCCAAGTGTGCTCCACTTAAATACAGACATTAATCGGAGCACAAAATCTCCTTTGCAGCATGTAGACAGCTCCGCTGCTGACACATACTTTATGATCGAAATCGATTTGACTCCACAGTTCCAATAGCAATTGCAATTGCAATCGACACGCAGCACAGTTGCGAAAACAATTTCAGCTGCTTTATTGTTTGTAAATGAAATCCTATAGTGGTTAACCCACAAAGGGTGAGCGTTGTTGCATCGCCTTGCCTTTCGAAAAATTGATTACACTTAATGGCGGAGATAAAACCGTAAAGCCCGGCCACACGGCGTATGTGTAATGTTCGAGCAATTATCAGTGGCATATTGCAGGCCATTTCGCCAGCGGCCATATTTCACTTTGGCTCTGCAACGCGCCCAGGACCCGTCCGCCGTCCGCCGTCCACCGAAGCCGGCAATTTTCTATTAAGTTTGCCTCCGCTCGGTCGATCCGAGTGCTCAGACGACAGTGTGCGCACTTAGGCGCGACAATTAATTTATGGCCTAGACGCTCTGCCAGCCCATAAATTATGCCTGCGAATGCCAATGAGGACGGCCGAGTGGAGCGATGCCGGCTGGTCGCCATAATTGAACAACGCGGCGTATGAGTAACGCGAGTTGATACCCGGGAATGTGTTACACAAACAAGGACGCGATTGCACAGCGCGAAAAGAGTCACTCGAATATTGAAGCATCTTTTATGAGGAATTCTTAAGAACTTAACTTCTAATACAACTCTTTAAACAAAGTACAGGGTCTACTTAGAACAACGCGGCGTATGAGTAACGCGAGTTGGTACCCGGGAATGTGTTACACAAACAGTGACTCGAGTGCACAGCGCGAAAAGAGTCAGTAGAATATTGAAGCATCTTCTATGGTGAATTCTTAAGGACTTCACTGATAATACAACTCTTTAAACAAAGTACAGGGTCTACTTAGAAGGCCTGAGCTCTGATCTTTACCTTTGAATTAATACATTTATATAACCTTAAAGATTTGTGTTTCTTCAGCGCGAAAAGTCTCACTCGAATATGGAAACATTTTCTATGATGAATTCTTAAGGACTTTTAATCAACTCTTTAAACAAAGTACAGGGTCTATATAAAAGGCCTTCTTTATCATTGAATTAATACATTTATATAACCTTAAAGATTTGTGTTTCTTCGACGCACAATCAATTTGAATTTGAATTTCCTTCGAGGAACTCATGCACCCATCTTTTTCGCTGTGTACAGGATATAGTAGCCATATACTATCCTGTTGATTAATTACCCGCTGATCGGAAGGGCGGAATTGCCTGTGCTCTTTAGGTCGATTGCAGTGACGGTTTTGGTTACATTGGAGCTAATTGCCTGCTGATTGAATCGCCAGATTGAACTCAAAGCAAGTGGAGCTCCCAGATCGGGCTCAGATGAGACCACTTAAAGACAGCCGGCAATGACATAGTTTCGGCAACCTCTGGCCCCCTGCCGGGCCGGAATGGGGAGCGGGGAATCCAGTCAGCTGAACAAAGCGTCCTGGCCGAACAATAAACAAGTCCTGGCATTGATTTCTATCTTGGCAAACTTTCCATTTGTGGCATCTCTCTGGCGCTTTGTTTGCCCTGCCTTTAAGTTGGCCGAAAGCACGAGAGTTCGCCTTGAAAATTTTCCGGTTGACTTCAAAGCAGAAATGCAAAAATGACATTCACAACTAGTGCCCCGCTCGGCTGCCGAATTGTATTGTATGCAGGCATTGAACTTTCGCCAGCTCTCCCCGACTTTCTCCGAGTGAGCAGCCAACGAGGAAACAATACAATACGGCCACTATTACGTGTCTTCCTCCCCTCCCCAGCTGTGTGTATGTGTGTGTGCCTGGGACAGAAAACAAAGCACACACAGCCGCACACACAGGCACAAAAAAGACTGCAGACTTTCGGGCGACGCTTTTATGGCTATCTGGCGTTGTTGCCATTGCCGCTGCCATTGCTGACTTTTTCATGATTATGTGCCTCATTTCGGAGCGGGATAGATACAGGACAGAGCGGGCGTCCTTGCTGGCCGCTCTGATTTAATTTAACAAAATGCCGCCGGCTAAGAACTCTGGCCTCTGGGCCACTGCCATTTGGTCAATTCCTATGCGATTCCTATGTGACTGTGCGTGGCTCTATCTCGGGTCCTGTCTCCTGCCCTCGCTGCGGCAGTGTCCTGTCATAATTTAGCACATTTTATTAGCCGTTTTTGCTAGGTCGATAAGAGCGGGCAGTCATGCACGGAAAGAAACAGGGCCAAGCTAATTGTCCTCGCATGAGTCTTGTAAATGCCAGGGCTATCAGTGACTGTCATTTTCCGCTTTATAATTTAATAGAAAGCGATTTAGAGAACTCTGTTAAAGTAAAGTAATATTATAATATGTAATAATTTTATTTCTAAACCATTTCTTAAAGTGATCGGTGTTAGTATCGCCCCGAAGACTTGAAGATCAAATTAGGTTGCCCCGCTTTAGCCAGGGACTGCGTATGAGTGATTTTTATGGCGCTTTTATTTGGTCCAGGGATTGCATGGGACGCACCCACTAAGCCTTGTCTAGACGGCATTCGGCAGCGTGGGCTGCTTCTCATTAGCCCGCTGTGTTTATGAATCCTTTGAATCCGAACTGTTAAGCACATTAACACGGCCAAAGTTTTCGCCGACAAAGTAAACAACTTACAAGGAAATGCTGCATCAGCGAAAGAAAAAGCGGGGAAAGTCTCATTTAATATGCATGCGCTGGGAAAGTCCTTGCGATCCGCGAATGGGGAATGCAAATGGCGATGCCAAAGTTTCGTTTGCTTTAATCAGTGCGTAAAATATTCAGCTGCAGTTGGCAGCGAGCAGGGAGAATCGGGGGATCCCCTTGACTTGACTTCTTCGCCCTCCTGTTTCTTTTCCCCCATTTTTTCCTTTCCCTCGTCTCAAAGTGGATTTACTGCATTTGCAGTTTGCATTGCTCGAGCTGCCTGTCGCTGACATCCTCTCTGTGAGACAATAGACTCAGCCCGACTCAAGTCAGCTCGGAGTTCCTCGCAGGATTCCCGTGGCCAGGCGGCTGATTCGCTTATTGTGTGGCACGAATACGCACATGCTGGCTGTCTGGCGGGCGACAGGAGACGGGAGACAGGCGACAGGATGGGGCGAGGCTGGCTCCCACAAAAACATGGCAAGGAGCAGGTCCTGCGGACGGCGCGAATTTCCCAAGCGCTTCTGGAATAATTTCGCTTGCAAAAATAATAACAAAATCCCGCGAATAAATTGTAATGAATGGCCCAAGCATTTATTGAAATTTTTACCGGCTTTGGCCTGAATGAAGGCGAAAATAAATTTCCAGGGCCAGCGGGATTAAGGAAAAATTGTCGTGCGGAGGCAAGTGCTTGTAAATGACAGCCATAATTTTGCAGTTAATGGTATGACATAGGCACAACCGCCGAGCAATATAATTATATTGCAACGCAAGGACCTCGCAGGAAGCCGGAGCAATTAGTGAGCACATTCCGCGGAAATCAGCATGACAAGGTGTTTTAAATCGACAGGTGAGGCAAAAATCCCCATATTTCTTGGGGTTTTTACTGGAAGTCGTTAAAATATTTAATTGCCGAACGCATGTCTGCTTGATTATGTTTTGATGGAACAGTAAATAGACTTAATAACAAAAAGCCATTTGGAATATCTTTGAAGTATGGGACATAAAATGGTACATTGCTTTAGGCCACATTTTTTAATAAATAACAATGAAATGATTTCTTATTTATATAATATATATTCTTCTGTGATATATTGTTATATTATATCCTAAAGTTGATACTCCCAAGCTTAAACAAATATAGCAGGGACTGATGGGAGAGATATCCTCACGGACTTGCCATTAAAATTAAGAACTTGGAAACTGACTTTCTCTCAAAACTTTTACTTAAATTTGGCATGCACTTATGTGCTTTCCCTTTTTTATTTTTCTTTTATCATTTGTAAACCTCATTTTCTCTGATAATATCTTTAAAAAAATAGACTTAATGACAAAAAGCAATTTGAAATAACTTTGAAGTGTGGGACATGAAATGGTACATTGCTTTAGGCCACCTTTTTTTAATCAATATAAATGAAATGATTTCTTATTTATAGAATATATATTCTTGTAAAATATATTATTATATTAAATGTTAAATTTGATACTTCCAAGCTTATACAAATACAGAGGGGAAAGGTAACCTCACGAACTTGCCAAAGAAATTTAAACTTGGAATATACTAACTTTCCCTGAAAACTTTCACTTAAATTTGGTGTGCACTTATGTGCTTTCCCTTCCTTATTCATCCCTTTTCATTTGTAAACCAAATTTTCTCTTAATATAATATTAAAATATCTTTAAAAAAACACCATTTCGTATGGCATATTCTAATAGAAACAGCCCAGGAGTTGTAGGGATTCTGGGAAGAGCCTCGTGTTTTTAAGCCTTCCATGGAAATCAGCGGAATGTAAATGCAAATTGGTTTGTACTTCATCTCCCGACTCGGCCACTTTGCATATTCGTGTGTTTTTAATGGCGCAGAGCCGGCTCGTGTTCCCTGGAATTGATTTTGGCCGTGTCTGCCTCGTCATTCGTGGTGGTGGAGGAGGCGGCTCTTAAATATTCCGCCACAATGAGCTGGCACTTTAAAGGCCGGCCGGGGCGAATGCCAAGTAAATATATCTACTTACAAACTCCCAAGTTAATGGCCGACTCTATTGGGCTTAAAAGTCAACAAGTTGGGCCACAGTTCATCCCGCCACGTCCGCAGGATCTGCCTTGTCTCCTATTCAATTTGCATTGAGTGTCATTGTTGTTGCCGCTGTCGTCGCCGGGTCACACACACTCTACACACACACTACACAATGAACGCATAACGACTCGAGCGAATGAAAGTGTGCAAATAAATATGTTTGCCGGGCAAAGGACAGGAAAAAAGCAGGAAATCTGCTGGCTGGAGCGGGTAGCGGGGGCGAGCGGATCTTATTCATAGTCCGGTCACAAATTCAACACCTACGCAACTATTGTGCCAATTTGGGGACCCAAGTTGACCTTTTTTTGGAGACGCCACCACCCCTCAACCTGCGCCTGACAATGCATGCAAATGACGGCATTTTTCCTTCGTCCTGAGAAGTGGAATTGGGGGTGTGTTGTTGCCTTTTGCACAGGGAGAAAATACCTATCAAATAGATAATCAAATTGGTGTTTCCAATCGAAGACTGCGTTGTACTTGAGGCCCAGATTACAAGTAGTTATTTGTCAATTCGGAGACATCTCCAATGCTTCCTTTAGATTAAATGAATTAATGGCATTAAAGTGTTTTTAAAAGAACTCCTTTTGAGAAAGGAGAACCCATTTCATTGATATATAATCACAAGATGACTTGTGTCCACAGGTGAACTATGAATAGAACTTTGTTCCGCTTCAATCGACAACATTTTACCTAAAGACCTCAAGGCTTTGTGGTGACATAGGGTTTTTTCCTCTGTGTGGCTGGCTTGGCTTTTATTTTTATTTTGGAGCTCGCCCCTGGATTCCTTTGAGCCGGGCCTCTACTTCATTTTTGGGTTACTTTGCCCGGCTCACTGCTAATGTCTTCACTTTGGGGCGGCGGGACTGTCTGGCCGGGCATGGAATGGTCTGCTCTATGAGCTTGTTAGCACTCGTAAAAGCGCCTGAAAGTATGCCATTCCAGGAGGCCTTTGTAATTTTATGCCTGGTCTGCGACATCAGCACCGAACGGGAAAGCGGAAAAGCGGAAATGCGCAAAACGGAAAACTTTAAGTCTTCAAATACGGCTACGTGTCGCCAATGGGAATCTGTATGCTAATTCCTGTTGCCGGGGCTGCAAAACAAAGTCTCCGCCTCGTTTAGCTTTAATGCGTCATAATCAACACAATCATAATTTGCATGAGGCATGCTCCGCATAATTTTCCACATCATTTCCCAGGCAGCAGCAGTGGCAGCGGCAGCACCAACTAATATGCCACGGGAGTTGGAAATTAGCACTCGGTGGCCACCACCCACCACTCACCACCCCGCTCTACTCAAAGGAACTTATGTAACCCGAAAGCCACAACAACAACTGGGACAACATCTAGGAGCGAGTGCAGCTCATTGTTTGGGCCACTAATTGAACTCCTACACTCCTATACACACTCGCCCAAGAAGGCACGGCTCATTTAACCCTCGGCAGCAAAGGGCCAGGACCAGATTTTGCCTTGGCTCTCAAGAGTCGTTGAGTCTTGGTTACTTCTCTGTGGGTGCCTGGGCCCAGAAACTTTTAATCTCCGACATATTCGTCTTCATCTCCTCTGTAAACTCAAAAGTTTCCATCACTTTGCTCCCTTTTGGGGTCGAAATGAATTATGAATTGTAAGCTACACACACACACGCCCCCCCGGCACCATCAATTAGTTCAATAATTAATAAATTGTCTGTTTAATTAGGTGCGTTGTTTGCTGCCAGGCCCATCAAACACACGCAAAGCGCACTAATTATGAGTTAATTTTAGATTTACAGCCAGTTATGGAATATGAATGCGGCACATTTAATAATTGATTGAATGAGTGCTTTGCAAGCTGATTGGCAGGGTTCAATGTAAAATTGGATGAAGCCACAGCAACGGCAACAAATTGAGCCAGCTAACAAAAGCCACTTTAAGTTGGTCTTTGGTCTCGTTGGCTTTCTGACAAAGCCAATTTAACTTGGCCAAAGTAATTGAGTGCAAGCGGGGGATTAAAGCGAAACGCAGTCCACACCGACCTTGGCCAGCAGCTGAAATGTAAGTTCATTTCGATGCGATTTCGTGGTGTCAAGCCTTTTATTGATCGCCTGACAAGGAACTTGTGTCAGTCGCGACAACGTGGCGTATGCGCGACGCCTGATTTATGCACACTTACTGCAGTCGGCGCTAATTGACGCCCGACCACATGGCGTATGCGTCATATTTGAATAGTTTGCTTAATTATATGAATATGGCAAAAACGTTTTGCGGTCGCCCTTTCACAGCATCCACTGCTGTCACAACAGGTCTGGGCCGTTGTCAGGCACTCAATGGGCGGAAGCCACATGAAAGCCAGCCTGAAAATTGGATATTGAAATAAAGCGAGATTTTTAAAGCGAGCCAAATCCCAGGGAAGTCCGAGTCCGAGTACCAGCAAACTTGGTCCATCAAACTTAGTGGAACATCATCTCCGCCGACACACACGCAGCCCCCGCACACACAACACACAACACACAATTAAAGTAAATGATGCTCGGCCGGAACATCTTGTAGCAATATGAGAAAATAAATAACTTGATGTAGATGGGAATTACTTTTGCGCATTTTGTTTTGCATTTTGATGAGTTTGCTGGGCTGTGTTTCTGTGTTGTGTGTTCTGTGTGTGTCTGGGCGCCCATCCAATTTATGCCCACGGCTCTTTCCGTCTGACTATCAGGAGGAGGCATTCACATGAAAAGGATCCGCAGCCGGAGCCTGAGCCGGAGCCCGTGTCTACGTTAATGTGTGCTTCTAATATATCACGAAATCGATTTTACGCCTTGGTGGAGCTGGAAGCTGGCAGGCCCCGCTCTCGGCCCTCAGCGGTGTCCGCCTCTTTGGCAACTTTAAGCACTGCTCATCACTCAGCTCCGCCGAGGACGGAGAACACACACGGCTCAGAAAGTGACCATGGAATTGAATATTTCATTAATGCGCCGACAGCGACAGATGAGTGTCACTCAGTCCAGGGCCATTCAAATTAGATCTGGGAGCCGTAGGTATAAATTCCAAATGATTTGCGCTGATTGCGCCGAGTCGTAATTAAAGTTTAACAACCTAATTAAGGCCAGCGAACGCATCGACTGGATGCGTGGGCCGGCTCAAGAGTTCTTCAATTAGGCCACGAGAATCGGACAGACGGACAGAGAGACAGACGGACAGGGGCATAAACATTTTAATGACTGACGAAAAGGGCGATCAATGGCAGGCATTGCGCATACGCACTGCAGTCCGCAGCCATAAAAGGGGCCATTAAGGGCCAGTGTGTGCGGGTAATGGATGTGTTCACAGGCGGACACATCCCGGCTGCCTTTACGGCTTTCCAATCAAATAATCACAGCAAACGTTTATCGCCTTCGCAGGGCAGACACATTGCTATTCATTAGCCTGGTCCGAGCACAAAAGGGACACTCCAGGCCGGGCCAAGGAAGCCGCCCAAGCGTTGCAGGAAACATGAGTAAGGAGTATCCGCCCGGGGGTTGAATATCCAAACTAATTACTTGGCTTTTTGAGCAGAAAATGTAATAAAATTTTTAGCCAGCGGCGCAATGCAGTTAAAACACCTTTGAGTCCTTTCTTCCCTCCTTTCTACTCTCTGCCTTATTTAAATGTTGCATACTTAAGGGCGGGCGAGCAGGAGCAGCCATAAAATTTCCGCCATTAGCAGGCACATTGTTGCCGGCTATATTTCTATGATTAATACAAAACTTATTTATACACATTTTCCCCTTTACGCTGCCCGTGCCCCGCCACTCCTCGAGCTCAGAGCTCTCAGCGCTCAGCTTCCTCTTGTTGCAGGATTTACTTATCTCTGTGACTCGCCTTCCTTGCTTTCGGCTCCTTCTTCCTTGTGGCCATTTGAATTGCACTGTTTTTTTATGGCCAACGCTGGGAATTCGCTGTGGCATACTTTCTGCGGCTAAATACATTTGGATGGCCCGGCTGGCTGGCTCTTGATGCAATTTAAATGATTAAGTATTTTTTGCGGAGTGCAGACTCGCACCGGAGGCTAAGCGAGAAGTGATTTAAAATGTTCATGAAATTTCATTTCCCAGCAACTCTTTGAAACTGCGTTGCAGGGCACGCCCCTGGAAGTCAATTAAATGGTTCTGGGAAGCAATTTAATGGGAACTAGGTCAGTCCTAAGCCGTTTATACCTGGTAATCGTAGAGTAAACTGTGTAGAAATTTCAGAGAACTGAAAAGCATTCATAGCATTATAAATAAAGAAGTGTGATTTAATATTCCTTGCTTAGATTTTTGTTACTTTTACATATCTGGGGAAATATATAGACTACAGAAATAGCTAGCGTTTTGAAATCGATGAGAAATATTGTCCAAAAGTATGCAACAGTTTTTCTCTAAAAGCATTCATAGCACTATAAATAAAGAAGCTTGATTTAATATTCTCTGTTTTAGATTTTTGTTGCTTTTACATATCTGGGAAAAATATATTCTATAGAAATAGCTAGCGTTTTGAAATCGATGGGAAATAGTGTCCAAAAGTATGCAACAAAGTTTTTGCCCAGAAATAATTGATAGCGTGGTCAAAATTATTCTGCAAGTTATTACATCTCATAAAAATGAGTTTTAAATATCTTCTGAAGCCCAAAGTATTTTATTTTACTGTTGGACGTCATTTTAATGGATTTCAACTCCATACTGTCCAATTTTGATTACCGAATTGATTGATTAAACAACCTGTGACCTCTCCGACTTTCTTTTTTCATATAGTAAATTATATAGAGTTCGACTCTTAATGGACGTGTTTTTTACAAGCACAGAGCTGAATTTATTCACTTGATATTCTGGATTTTGGCCACTTCACTGCTTTTACCTTCGCTCCCGGCTCCTGGTTTCAGTTTCATATTTTTTGCCGTTTCAGGCCGCCTCAGCCGAGCAGAAGTTCCATTAATTTGGGCCATTCATTAATTGCGTCAGTCACTAATTTATAAGCTGCTGTCGGTGTCCACTTTGTTTCTGATGCCGAGTTTTTGTTTACATTCCGGCAAACAGGATACTCGCAGGACATGGGCGGCACGAGGGGAGGCAGAGGTGGCTGGGGGGGCGACAGGATGCGGACACTGACAATGGGAAATCATGAAATGTAAACCAAAGGGAAACATCAGCAAACAGCGAAGGCAAAGGCGGCGGCGAGGGAAGGAAGCTACCAGAAAGGACTGAGGACAAAGCGAAAGCTGGGCGCAAATTACACGTATAATCAAGTGAAGAAATACGAGAGCACATTAATAACCCAGATTCATTAAGGCGAGGCCCCAGGGAGGTGGCAGATACACCAAAACAGGCAAAACAAACAAATTGCAAATTGCAGCTGGCAAGCAAAAATCATGCTAAAAGCGAAAGGGCAAAAAGGGTGGAAGTAGCCGATGCCAAATGGCAAATTGCTTGGCCAACACTTTTCCGGACTCGAGTGCGCTTTTCCTTTACCCTTAATGTTACACAACAGCCGGATAAACATCGGAGGGGTATATCTACACAGAAAGCAATTTTTAATGATGATTTCGAAATTAAATGTGTGGGTGCTGGTTTTATATTTTAAATCTTCATGTCAAAGTTATTAAGGATTCTAATGAGATAAGTGTTTATAATATTTTACATTGTAAATAAATTAGACTAAATAATAATAATGATTCCGAACTGAAATGTGGGGGTGCTGGTTTTATATTTTAAATCCTTATGTCAAGGTTATTAAATATTCAATGAGACAAGTGTTTATAATATTTTAAATTTTAAATAAATAAGTCTCAATAAAAAAAGATAACTCTTTGATAAAGCCAGTCTATTAAGGATAAGCCAGTCTTAAAAGGAAACTTTTAAAGCTGGACAGAACTTTATTCTTAGCTATTAATGGTGTTTGAACGATAAATATATATATATAAAAATATATAAATAATTTAAAAGAGTCTAAATAATAAAAGATAACTCTATGATAAAGCCATTCTAGTTTCCATCAAAAAGCAGCCTTTAAAGAAAACTTTTAAAGTTGGACAGAACTTTATTATTAATGCTATTTGAACGATATTTAATTGCTTGGCCCATAGAGTGCTGGCTATAGAATGCTGGCCAGGAGAATGAGTTCTCTTAATCAGCTTAACACCTGGAAGGCTCTTGAGTGGACTGGCGGCCAGGAGGAGCTGCTGGCCATCGAGGATGTGGCCACAACACAGTTGCTGTGAACTCATAACTGGCAAATGGAAATTTGTCGATGTTGTCAAATTTAATTAAACGCCACTTTCGGTCGGGCCCATGAATAATCGAGTGCAAATAAAGAGAAAATGAAATTATTTTGAATTTGTCACTGTCGCGGTTTGTTGGCAGTAAGTGGCTGACAGCTCTCTGGCTGGCTCCTCACCTGGTTGCCAATGAGACAGAAGGCAGGCAGAAGGAGCACTCGAAACAAATTGCCACATCCTGGATGTCTCGTCTTCGCTCGTCTCGCCGCGTCTGGGGTTTGTGCTCCTTGGCAACCACAGCAATAACCTCGACTTTGCCGCATAAATCTTCATCAGTCAAAGTAAGTAGAACAACAGCGCAGCCACTGGCACGCCTCCGCCTCCGCCTCCGCCTTTAGATCCTGCAGATCCTGTGACTCCTTCTCATCGCCGGCCCCTCGAGCAATTTGCTGGCATTTCAGTCGCGGTCTGGGACTCAGTTTCGCTTTCATTTTGTTTATTTATTTTATATTGCGTACCGGCTTTAATTAAAATTTATTTAAATACATTTTTTTCGGCTATCATTATGCCTGCAAGGAAACGCTCCCGCTCACGCTCACGCTCGCGCTCAAGCTCAAGTTTCCTCGCCCCGTGGCTGTGCAAGCGTGATTTATAATGAAAAGTTCACAGTCGCCGGTCGGCAGCGCTAACGAAATGCAAACATGCATACTAATTACATTTAAAACCGTCGGCTAAGCCAAGTTAAGCACGAGAATAAATCCTTTTTGGCTCTGGAAGGGAGCGGGGCCCTACAAAAAATGATTACAAGTGTAGGATGTGTACAGCGGATCTCCTTTGTCGCTGGGTGCGCGAGTCCTCATCCCTGGAAATGATTTGTAAATGCTGTTTAGAGCGGCTTTGAGAGGGAGGCTGCTGAGGGGTTTCCCTTTCTGCTGCTCCTTGGGGCCTTGGAGCTTATTATTTGCATATTTCTGGGAAGGAAACGGTGGCAAAGGAGTGGATACTCTTTGGCCAGCGCGTGAGTGGGGTAATATCTTTCGAATCCACTCCCGATCCAATCGCAGCCGGGTCAGCGCACACGGTGTTCATTTCGGAATGAGCAATCTATGCTAATTCAATCCGAAAGAGAACCCCGAGTCCGAGTAAAAAGAAATTCTTCACCATATCCGGGGCTCCTCAGACCGCCTCAGACCGCCCCAGTCGCACTCATTCAACAACATTAAGCGGAATTAAATTCCAACACGCCTCTGATGTGGCTAAGAGGGTGCGGGCCACTCCATCTGGCTTCTCATCTTCGGGCGGGTATGTTTGCCCAGCTTCCTGCTTTCTTCCTTGCCGGCTCCTTGCCGGCTCCTTGCCCGTTTTAAACAGAATTTCCCGAGCTGAAGCTCGGCGAGAGTGCTAATGAAATTATGAGAGTGCGTGCGGAATTTTTTTATGATAATGTATTTAATGAAATGCCATATGGTTGTTTATTAGCATATTAAATATTTACGCTGACAGTGGGGCGACTGTGGCCACATCACGTATACGCCCCGGCTTCAAAGGGAGATTCATTCGCTCCTGTTTGCAGTGTAAAATGTTAATTAGCTGCAATGTCGCATACACTTTTGATTTGTTTCTGGCCACACAGCAGCTCCCTGCCAGCCCCCCGTCTCCATCTGTTGCCTTAATTTTCTATCTGAGCGATTTAATTAACGGCAACCACCTGACATCCGCTCGCAGCTCAATGAGGCTCTCAGTGCCCCAGTGCCTTGGCAAATTCTCGCCTGATTGGTTAATAGCAGCTGCGACTCCTTCACCCGCTAGTTAGCTATGTATCTGTGTATCTGTGTATCTGTGTATCTGTGTATCTGCCTAGCAATTACGTGTGTGCCTAAGCCGTAAGTACACACGCACTCACTCGCACACAGATACGCCCGCACACACAGCCGCCTGCCAGATGATTAAGCTACGCAAACATTCACACAAATAGACGTTTCATCGGCTCACTGCACTTCAATTATTTAGACCTCGGGCCTCCGGCGAGGCAATATAAAGTTCCTTTAAGGAGCACCCAGCACTCTCTCGGATCAATAAATCGATGCCATGCCTAACCTCATCGATTCGAGCACTATCGCATATCGAATTGACGGAATCGTGTCACTCGCATAAACAACACACACACACGAGCCATTATCCCCAAACATGGCACTCTTGTCTTCCTCCCAGGCAAGGAAAATGGGTCTTGCCAATGTCCCTTCGGTCGGGGAAAGCCTGTTGAGCCGAAGAAAGTCACAGACCTCCCACTCACTGGCTGATGAATACACACAGGAAAGTCTTCTCGGGCCAATACTAGTTCCAGATATCAGCCCATTTGACGTGTCCCAGAATCACTGGGGTTTTTATATCCCCTTTGAAAATGTCTAGAACTATGTTGAGACACCAAATTCAGTGCAAATTTGTTTTTTACGATGCCATATTTTTTTTAGCGGAATTTAAGACAGCTTTTAAAGTGATTTCAAAACGCTAGTGATTTCTGTAGCACCCCCAAATATTTATGGTCAAAAATAGGGAATGTCAAATATATTATAAATAATATATATTATAAATAATATATATATATATAATAAATT
>VNKC01005037.1:0-10026 GCA_008042775.1 Drosophila pectinifera
AATCTTAATTATTTAATAATAAAATATTGCCTTAAAATTGATTTGATCAAAAATTAGGATATAAAAATGCCGATTTAAGGACCCAATAATCCGCATTTGATGTCTTCTGAAGAGCATAATTTTTTCAAAGATGGAATGACAGCCAAATGCCGTTTATATTCGGAATCGCCGCTAAAATCTTAATTATTTAATAATAAAATATTGCCTTAAAAATGAGTTGACCAAAAATTAGGATATAAAAATGCCGATTTAAGGACCCAAAAATCCGCATTTGATGTCTTCTGGAGCGCATAATTTCGCCAAAAATGGAATGACAGACAAATGCCGTATATTTTCCGATTCGCCGTTAAAATTACAATTATTTAACAATAAAATACTTAAGAAAATTTGGAATAAAATTTTCGCCAAATTTTTCAAAAATTGATAAGGGGATCATTAAATTTGTCAAAAATTGACAAAAAATTTATTTTCTTTAATTTCTAAACTAAATATGCAGATTAATTAACAAAATAAAAACATACACAGAAATGCTTTCCGAATTAAAATTGATGCTGTTTTGACTTAGCAATGCTTATTTATATCGCTAGTTTGTCCAAAAAATAAGAGTCTCTGATAAGATCTGGTTTTTAATTTTTAACCGTTAGTCATTGCCTAGCAGCAATCTTAATAAAGCTCATAATTCAATTTATTTATCAAAGATATATTTAAAGCATACTTCTGGGGCTTGCCCTTTATTCCTATTGAAAAAAAGCGCCATCTTCTACTCATCATATGCACATTTTGAGATCCACTGGTTAAGTGCAACGCCAATTTAAAGTTTCAGCGGAAACCAGCTGCCATTTGTAAACATAAAAGATATAATTATTTAAAATACATTAATTTCCCTAATAATCCAAGAAATAGCCATCAAAGCGAGGGTAAATCCCAATTAAGTTATATTTGTAACCTATATATGAATATTAAAAAATTTGAAATATATATTTGAATATAAAATTCAATATATGTTTAATCTTACATATACTTAAGCCATAACTAAGCCAAACCCTAAAAAAAATACTGTTCAGTTAATTTTATAATTAAATTAACATTTATTATATACTAAAAAACATTAATCGATTGTTAAATCAATTTAAGCCTGTAAAGAGAATCCCCTTAAACTATGATTAGCTTGGGACTCTTCTATTCTAACATTTCAACCTAAAGAGTTGAGACTGTAGCTGGAAGTTTCGGACCTCAGTGCAGCCAGGATGCCAAGGATATTCAATTAGGCTGCTCATCGGTGGGGGGGCGTGGGTGTGTGTACCTGGAAATCAATGCGGGGAAGCAAAGTTGCCGCTTGCGACCAACAAACCGAGCGGCGCAAACTGGCAACATAAACCAGATGTTGCGGTCGATGGCCATTATGGAGCTTGTCAATGCCAGAGAGTCGGAGCCATGAGCCGTGGAGCCATAAGCCAGCCAGCGGAAGAAGGAGCAGGGACCCAGCAGGGCCAAGTCATCCAAGGCAATTACACTACGACGACAAGGACATCGACCGACGGCAGTTGCCACAATAACACATACACACACGCACCCCTCCGTAGTGCGTGCGGTTACTTAATGCTATTTACCAGGGCCAGGGTTCGTTTTGGCCACTGGCCACTGGCTACTGGCGGCCGGAACTTGTTTGGCACTGGGACGACTTGGCCACAATATTATTTGCACTTGCTGGGTTTTATACTGGTCATAACCGTTGCTCTACGCCAAATGGCCCATTGGGGCATTTACGGCCAAGTCCTACGCGCTGTGACTACAACTACTGCCGTCGTTTCCATTCAATTGCTTTATCTGCTCTCGGTTGTTTGTGGGCTTTAATTAAAAATACTTTCAGTCCATAGGTGAGGCTTAGCAGGTGGCTTTAAATGGTGGTAACTTATTAGAGAAACATTCTGGTTAATCCTTTATGATTTTATAGTTATAAGTCCTCTCTTCCCTTTTTTGATTGCCCCTAGAGACCCCCCATTGATGTCCATTTATCCAGTTAACCTGCTTAAATGCTTTGACTTTCTGCCCCCCCTGGTAAAATCCTTGTTTACCTCCGGAAAAGTCTCGATTTCCCGCTGGGAAATGTGTGGATGTGAGGCAGTGAAGCGGTGGCCATCAGCATGCACATTGTTGCGGCTCGAAGCTGCCACTTAACGTATTTGCCGCACACATTCGGGTTCGAGTTCAACCCGATATTCCTGCACCTCCTCCGCTGAATACTCCTCCTGTGGCGAACCAGCGGGACGGGGCAGGCGGACTTTTAATTGACCAAACTGCCAGCGTACACCTGGCACAGCCACACCTGTGGGATCAATTGAGATTTATTGTCCGGCGGCGGCGTGTCAATTGTGTTTTGGTTTCTGTTTGCCGTCGTCCTCTGCGGCCCTCGCAGTGGCAAGCAATTAGACAGTTATTTAATTTACAGCGGGAATTCTATCTGGCCCTGGCATAGCACTTGGCATAATCCCATTGGCTCTTGGCCTGGCCAAGAGTCCGAACTCGTTAAGCATTTTCGGGACAAACAAACCGACAGCTGCGGTAAACTTTGGAGCAGGCCAGCATAAAATGCGGGCTAAAATGTCATTTGCAATTCAATGCTGCTATGGCCTAATTACGGCCGAGAAGAAGTGGGGAACTGGAGGAGCTTTCTTCTTCTTTTGGAGAAGTTTTTGCCACTTTCTCCCGGACTGGCGATGAGTGTCGGAAAATTGTATCGAAATTTGTAGCTGCGATTTCCACAGATTAGACTCGTGTCGGGCCCTCCCTTTAATGGCATTTGAAGCGTCCTAATGACTTAATGGCTTTGCGGTCGTCAAAACGATTTTCGCCGCATCATTGGCAACGCAATTAACTCTAGATATTATCCTATTAGTTAAAAAATAAATGTTTGGCCAATTTTTTACTATTTTAATGATGTAACCCCTTATCGAATTTCCAAGAATTGCCCAAATTATTGTTTTCCTTATTTATTTATTTTTTAATTTATAAAATTTTCATTTTTTATTTTGTTAAATATTTTATTGTCAATTAATTAAGAATTTAACGACGAATCAGAAAATATACAGCTTTTGCCAATCATTTCATTATTGGCTAAACTAGAGACCTGAAATATACGGATTGTTGTGTCTTTAAACTGGTATATTTATACCCCAATTTTATGGAAAAATCAGAATTAAAAATATTCATAACTAGGCCATAACAGCCTTAATTTCAATTAGGAAAGCTTTTCTACGCTCGTTTTTATTTGTTTAATTAATCTGCACACTTAGTTTAGAAATTCAAAGAAATAAATTTTTAGCCAATTTTTGACAATTTTAATGATGTAACCCCTTATCAAATTTTCAAAAATTGGACAAAAATTTTTTTTCAATTTTTTTCAAGTATTTTATTGCTCAATAATTAAGATTTTAACGGCGAATCGGAATATATACGCCATTTGGCTGTCATTGTATTTTTGGCTTTAATATGCCCATTTTTGGGTCTATAAAAGGTATTTTTAAACCCCGGCAGATCGTATGGTGGTGTTCTTATTCCATCAGATTTTTCCTACAATTTTCCCATTTGGCCTGAGTCAGATACTAGGCGAACAGAAACCGGCAGCTGGTGGCGGCAGTGGCAGCAGTGACGTGTTTTGTAATATTTGTATTAATATTTGTAGCATACTTTTACGTCGCACCACAAAGCGGCGTATGCCATAAATGCAGCATACTTTCGGGAGCCTCAAGACTTCGAACAGCAACTTCTATTCGCCGGGTATCAGAATGGATATGGAATATGGATTTTTACTACAAATTTCACATATCTATGAGAGTAAATAGCATATTCGCGAGAGTGAATGCCATATTCGCCCTTCAGAGAATTTTTGGATTTTTTAATGCAGATCGTTTGCAGATGATATGTATAATATTTTCTGATATCGAAAAGAATAAACCTCAAAGCGGACAGAAATAATAGCCGATGGAGGCCCTAAGCTCTTACAATTTCCCGTATCAACAGCTATCAACTAGCTAAACTAGGATTAAAATCATAATTATAAAGTATAATATATATTGCACTGCATTGCGTATTAAGAAGGATTAGTCCTGGTCCTCACCGCCCTTTTTGTTTTTTGTGAGCCAAGGGTCCTGTGGTAATTAGTTGGTTGGCAACTTCCTAGCTGGCTTTTATCCGTTTGAGGGTATCCTGCGATGCTCTTTGCCACTGACTGAGCGCGAAAATTCATTAAAACTCGATAATTGCATGACAACACAAGATTCTAGCTGTTGGTCCTCTCGAGTGGGCGAGTCCTTGCGGATGCCTGGGCTAGGATCTGGCAATTGGCGTGAAAAGCAATTGATTTACTTCCCATTGATAATTGTTTGTGAGGGATGCAGGCAGAAAAAATGCGAGTCACTCTTATGAGGATTTGGGATTATTATATGATATAAAAACGGATTTTCTGTGTATGTTTACAACTGAAAAGACTCTATATAAGCTTCAAAGTTAAACGTGAGTGCTTCTTTTTCTTTTAAACATCTTCAATAAATAGTGAGCACATTTAATATCCTTCAGAAATGTCGGTGATTTCCCACCGAAACATGACTTAATTAGTTTGCTGATTGCTAATTAAGGCATATTAATGCAAATATCACTTCTTAGTGTCAAAATTGTGTTTGATTAAATGGGTTTTCACCCCAGCAGACCTACTTCAGCTCCTAATTTCATTGATTATACAATTCAAGCTGGTGGATGCTTTCAGAATCCTGCCAGAGTTATTAGTCCTTGCCTGGCCAGGATCCAATTGATTCAAAGCTCTCATACCTGGGTTATAATTTCAGAGTGTGGTTGCAGGAAGCCCAATTGATTTCTGCTGTAAAGGCTGCCTGCCATGGCCGGAGGTCGGATAAACAGGCTAAAATGTATACAGTTTCAGCCTGATTGCATTCGGAGAGCAGCCGGATCAGGAGCAGGGTCAGGGAGCTGAATGCCAGAAACTATACACAGAAGATAATGCCCCGGCATACAATTGGATTTCCAGCTGAGCAGCAGGGAAGATGCAGCGGCACACAAACATTCATTTTCCACTCGACTGGCGATGAGCGCATTTCGCATTTCGCATTTCAGCAAAATTTCAATGCGGCAGACAACAGGGGGAGAGATAGAGCCAGACGGCATTGTTGCTACGCTTTCGTTGGAGCCAGGACCTTAGCCAGGAGTGACATTTATCCTGCTGTCGCCGCTGCTACTACAATGCTGGAAAATTCATTTGCGTAATTAGTGGCCGAGTGGCATCCGCAACCTGGCATTTAGCCCTAGCCGCAATGTAACAGCTTCGAATCACCGCAACTGGCTGCTTCAATATTGGCAACAGGACAGACAGACAGCCATCCAGACTTTGGCCTAAAGGAAAGGGCCAGCAGCAGACAGCGGACGTCAGCACAATTGAAGGCATACTTCTAGGGGCTGCGGCAGGTGAAAACGGAGGAAAAACGACAAGGGAGCGGGCTGAGCTTGGCTCTATTGCAATGTCCTCAAGCTACAGTGTAACTTGGCTAATTTCACACAATTTTCCTTAGCTTATACCGAATTTATTACAATATATGCCAAGTTCTGAGTTATACTCAAAAGTTAAGAGAAGAAAAGGACTATTTGTGATATTTATTTGCCTAAAAACTTGAGAAATATAATTATTTATATGAAGTATACTCACAAAACTTAAAGTATATTTTAAAATATAACTTAACTATAAAGAATTTCTATGTATTTAAAGTTCCTTTGCTCAACAAACTTAAACTTCAAAGTATTATAACCTCAACTGATCTTCCCGCCATACTTTCAGTCGTTTCCGGTGACCAATTACAGGTTTCTCAATGTTTCCGTAATTGAATTGCTTTGATTCTCCCTTCGGAGGCATTAGGAAGTATAATTAAATTAGTTTTAAACTGGAAAGTAACTTAATCAATGTGGCAAGCAGGCGGAAAACTTCATTTGTAGCTGGAAAATACTAGGGGGGCGGGGGACAAGCAGCTAAAGGAAAGCTACGTGAGAGTTACAAGGGCACGCACACAGGCGCACGGAAAAGCGAAAGCAGCTGGGCGAGAGGAAAAGCGGGAAAGCGGAAGAGCAGCAACAGAAACTAAGCAAAACATGGGCGAAACCAAAACAAAAACAGACGATTTGCCGGCAAAATGCACGTGACACATTGCTGGCACAAGGGGAGCTTCGTCCAGTTATCCTTCGTCGAGAGCGAGGCGTCCTTCGCCAGCCGATTGCAACTCAACGAAGGAGAGCCGAAGCTGCGCAGAATCCCGCAAAGCGAGCTATAAAAGCGAGACGCAAGCTGGACTCAGAGCATTCGATGGTCGTCACTCGAAGGAAGAGGCTCCGATTTCAAAGTTAAGACACAGAGAGAGTCCTGAAAACAAAAGTGAAACTTTAAAGCCAGAAACCACACACACACACACACACACACAGGGACGTTGCATACAACATTTTGCGGGAGTGTGTGTTAGTGGGCATGTTTGCGAGTGTCTGTGAGCTGGCCAAGTGGATTTCTATTTCGAAAGCCAGCGTGTGAAGTGCAGTGCAGCCGAAAATAAACTTTAATTGTTGCCAAAAAGGCGGAAGACTTTAAGGATCCAAAATACTGGCCCCTATTCTAACCTTGTGATCCTTGGATCCTTGGACATGTGGAGCAGGCAGCGTATGCGCCACAAGCCGCTTTGGGCTTTCATATCCTTGACCGTTTTGCTGCTGGTCTTGGACAAAAGCAATGCCAACACGGAGCCCGTGGAGACCACCACCACATCCGAGCCAGGTGAGTACTAATTGCCCCGCCGCTCCTGGCGTGACCTTCGCACCGACCCTGGACGCCCACAAAAATTGTAAATAAATTATGACAGGCCTCAAACTGAGCCACTTTATTAAATGGCTTATCACACACGCAAAACGAGCTGCTGCCAGCAAAAAAAAAGAAAAACGAGAAAAAGCCAGGAGGAAATCCTGTAAGCAAAGCAAATCAGCAGCAGGAAAGCGAAACAAGCTGGCCGAGCTGGCCAACTGCAGAGCGCAAAAGCAAATAACTGGCAGCAAATGAAATATTTCACGGCATCTGCGGCACAAAGGCAATCAAAACGAACCGAGAACCCATGGGCAACCTTAATCCCAATCAGAATCCACAAACAAGCCAGGGCGAGCGCGAAAAAAGGGCGGAGAAATCGGTGCACTGGGGGAAAAATATGTTAAATATTCCATTGAAATAGTTTCGTTATTAATTTGTCAATGGGATTAGTGCTTGTTGTGAAGAAACATATTTTAAAAAAATATTTAATTCAAAAACAGAGAATTCTTTACCATTCAGATACATTTTTGAACTTGTACTTATAAAATAGTTATAGGACCTTGTAGTATGAACAATTCGTACCTTTACTAATAGAAAATATACAATACTGAATGTTTAATATAAAACTTATTGCAGACAAAATTATAAAATTGGGAAATACATAAATCAACTAAAAAATAGTGTCTAAAAATATCGAAGAACTTGATTAAAGTTCCAAATTCAGTGTACATTTATTAGCATAGTTTTGGACACTTTTTAAGGAATATCAAGCCCCTAGGGATTTCTGAAAAAGAGTTAAAATTTATATAATTGTCAAGTCAAAATTTTATAAACCAAATAAAAACAATTATAGGGTGCGTGTTTTAGGTAAAACAAATTAAAAACAAAGAAGTTTCCTTTAACCTTTTCTTTAATTTAGATAAAAGACAATATGCTTCAATATTATGCAGGATCTTCTATTAAAATAGTGTAAAATTCCTGCTGATTCTTTCTTCAATACAGCATTTTCTTGCAGTGCATGGAGGGCAGAGCGAATGGAAGGTAGCTCGGGCAAAAGGCAATTGCACGAAAGCTGGCTGGTAATGAAGTATGGCAGGCCGTCTGAGGCTGGGTAATAGAAATTAATAGCGTCATGTGTGTGTGTCCTGAGAGGCGGAGGGGGATGGAGGGAGGCAAGGCAGGCGGAAACGAGGGGCAACTCATAGGAGGACGGGAGAGGAGGACGCAGAGCGGTGAGGGGCGGTGTAAAGTGCCCGACAACGACACGCAGATGCGCATAAAGTAATTAATTCACTTTGCCATCAGCCTCAACCTCAACCTTTACCAATCCCCGTGCGTTCGTCCTTCTAATTTCCCCTAGCATATCGACAGGGGCAGCTGTTGAGCTTTTTTTGGGGTTTTTTTTACCCTTCGCTCTGCGACGCAATTTCGTTATTTTGCGACTTCTTTTTGCCTTTTGTAGTTTCAGTGTGCTGCGCAGTTTTCGTGGCTCGGGATAACCTTGGGTCACAGCCCGTGGATTACTGGCTGCAGTTTCAATTTTCAGCGAATCAAGTCCTTGCCCTTTACACATATGAAAGCCAATGGAATTTAATTCGCATGACTCGCAAATGGAATCCATTTAATGTTGGCTTATGACGACGAGGAGAGAGTGAAGCCTGCCGATGAAATATGCAATAACCGAAGTAGCAGCAACTAAAAACTGACGGACCAGCAGGACACTCGCTACTTTCCCATCTCCTTCTGCTGTGGGCCTGTCCCATAAATCCTGGCGACTCCGGGCTGCACACTCGCCCACAGCTAAAAATACACAGAGGAAAAGTAGTGATCACTGATAAAAGCTGAAGGATACGTGCTTGTACCTCAAAATATTATTTAAAGGGGTTTTGAATAATTAAAACGTTACAATTCTATTTGAGTGAGTAAGAAATAGAACAAGGTTGCTGCCCCTTTATATTATTCTCTGTTCAGGTGTAGAGTAGATGTAGATCTAAGATTAGTTCAAATTTCAAAGCGGAAATATTACTTTCAGTGTATGCTAGTTGCAGTCCATGGTCACATGTCTCTCTGCCACATTTTATGTGCTTAGAACAAAGCGGAATCTGCATTATGCATGCAAATGGTATAACCGAGTAACGAACTGTCAAAATCGCAGTTGCAGCAGAAAGAAGTCAGTGATAAAGAAGCCTCAGCCTCAGTCGGAGCCCGAGCCTGAGCCTGAGCTAGAGCCTGGCCTGGAAGCCTGCAGCTGAAGGAGCTTGGAGGGGGAATCCTTATGACAGCAAGTCGCCAGCGCATTATGCATTCGAAGTCGCCTCCTTTTATACATAGGAGAATGTGTGCCAAAAGATGAAAGATAACTCGACTTTTTGCTCGACTCCCTCGAGTCGCAGAGGGAGCTCCTGCTCCGGGAAATGGTAGTCGGAATGGTAATAGCTGTAGGTATAGGAATAAAAGAGGACGACTGCCTTTGCCCGACAGTGCATGAATGATTTATAGGACGGCAGCTGTCGAGATGCCAGCGATTATTGGCCGAAAGGCACTCTCGCAGGGGCATTTCCACAGCTCTGGCACAGAAAGGAGTTCTTTTTAACAATATACATTGTATTTTCACGATTAACAGAGTTTCCTAATGGTTAGGTCCTCTAGAAGCCGAGTTCGATTCACCTCCTTCTCACGAGCTTCACTTGAATTTTTTCCTGAGTGCGCAGGGTTATGCCCGCTGTAAAGACTATGGACTTGGGATCCGTGACTGGCAGGATCTTGAATTCCTTGAGGATGGCCACCAGCAGGGTCTTCATCTCCTGCATGGCGTACTTTTGACCTATGATGGGAATCATTCAAGGGGTTTAAATGGCATTTCCAGGATAATTTATGCTTACCAATGCAATTCCTTTGGCCAGCACTGAAGGGTATGTAGGCGTAGGTGTGACGGTTATGACTATTCTCGGGGTGGAATCGCTCCGGTCGGAATTCCTCGGGAGAGTCCCAGTACTTCTTATTCCGGTGAATGTCATAGACATGAAGACCAATCTGCGAGCCCTTGGGCAAGACCAGACCATTGGCCAACTCCGTATCCTGGACAGCATCACGAGCCATAATGGGAACCGAAGGAAACAGCCGAACGGTCTCCTTCATGAAGTAATCCAGGTACTTCAGCTTATTCAGCTGACCAATGTCCA
>VNKC01005038.1:0-90522 GCA_008042775.1 Drosophila pectinifera
ATTTTTCAATTTATTTCTTAGTTAAATCACTCACCCATGGAGATGACATTGGCCCAAGGACTGGCGCCCAGGCCGATGGAGTTATCCACATCGTCGGACTTGGTGGGCGCCTGGTTGATGGCTCCGTTGAAGAACATGGTCATCACGGTGGACAGCATGTTGGACCAGGTGAAGCCGCCGGGCCCGCCCACAGTCTCCTGGATCTGGTTACTCTCCAGGTCATCCTCGATGTCGTCCAAGGCCACCTTCTTGGAGGCGTTTGGCTTCACGGCGAACTTGCGCCCCTGGGCGGCCATGCTCTCCTCTCGTTGAACAGGCGACTGGGTCACCTGGTGCTGTCTCTGGTAGACCTCCTGCTGCGGGAAGGCGAAGGTCATCAGCAGGCAGTTGCTGGCCACGATGGACAGCAGCAGGCAGGCGTGCACTTTCCGTTGGTTCCACATGGCGGCTGAAAGAAGACGAGACGAGATTCGGGTTAGGAGCTGCTTGACATTCAGCTGGGGACTTCCCAAAGCCGTCCGCATAACAACACTTTTACATTGCCCAACTATGAGTGGGGCCAGCACGAAAGGAGAATGGGAATCGACGGTGGCCCATTTGGGTGGCACACGCTTGGCCCGATTTCAATTGGCCATTATACATCTCATTAGAGACACTATTTCGACTCTAAACCCACTCAAATCTAACAATGTGTGGCTGTGATACGTGATTGCTCACTATTTGTATTATTAAATGAAAATTAGGCAAACAGCTTATTTAAATTAAAGTTAAAGCTGCCATTGATTCAGTATTTCATAAGAGTAAAAGCCTATATAAGCACGTATTAATTATGTCGAAGTAACTATCTATAATATTTCTTAATTTAATAACAGATATTCCCTACCTCTCACTACTTCTCACTAGTTCTTGCTTTTTTTTCTTTGAAGTTCATTTTGGAAGATTTTTACTACTGTTTCAATTAATTCTATGCTAATACCTTTTAAATAATGCAGTTGTAATCTTTTTCTAGCTCCCAGGTCTCGAGTACTTTTTAACTGTCACCCTGCGAGGCTTCCCAAATCGTAGTCAAAATTTCCCATTAAATATGTTACAATTTCCATGGAAACCAGATAAGAAAGTTGTAACGGCGCGTAATTAAAGCCGAAGCGTCTCCAGTCGCTTCCGAAACATCCAGAAACTAGTATAACTGCTCCCAATTAAGGTGTCGGTCAAACCGAACCTGTTCCCCAGCACATGAAGTCCCCGGGCCACGGATTGAAGATGGCATCCGAGGCAGGGAAATTAACCGAGTGGCGGGTTGGGCAACCTAAGTAGAAAGCCGCCACAGGTGGGGCAAGGCAAGGTGGCAAGTGCCGGCAATTAGACATCATCGCAGCTCTGCTGGATTAGCGATATTACGAGTACCCGTATGGGCATCGGAAACCGCTCTCAATGGGCCGCTCCATGGAAGCGAATTAGAATGGGAATGGGAATGGCAACGGGAGAGGCTCATCTCCCTCTGTGTGGTTCTGCCGGTGTAAGATATCACGGTGGGATGCTGGCCAGAACAGCCAGAACCAGTTTCTACGGCTCCAGCTAGCTAACTAGCGGTTCTTTCGCTCAGATGTCATGCAGCGGGTTCCCGTTACAATTAATAAAGCCAACGAGGCTAAGGAATGCCAATGGATGGCAGAGATTGCATTGATTTCCATTTAATTGCCGGCCACAGAACGGGCTCCCAGAATGGGTCATTCAGCCAGAGAAATACACAGAGACTTGGAGAAGAGAGAGAGAGAGAAATGTAAATTGTCGGGTCATTAATCGGGCAGCATATCTCACAGGCACGGACTCCTGCCTGATGGCTCTGTGACACAATTCGACCCAGTTGCATGGAAATTATGGCTGCCATGTAAATTTAGAAAGCCGCTGAAGCAGGCGCTCTCTCGAGGCGTGATCGGGCGATTAGACCGCCTGAGATAATGGTAATTAATAGCCGGAATGTGTGGCAGAGAAATTTCTATTGATTGCAGCCAATGAAGTGGGGAGCTTAGCCAGCTTGGGGGAAACTGCGCTGGCCAAATTAGTCACAGCCACTTGTCGTGATCGGCACTGATGACATAATTTAGCAGGCATGCCCACGAGTTCTCCGCCTTGATGGCTCCGTCGAAAAGCGCATCTTTCGCCGAGAGAGAAACACGCAACTCTAATTGGAAGCCTCGCACGCAACTCTTACTTTCATGGCCTGCCTTAAAACGGCAATTAAAATCGAGGCACAAGTATTTCAATAGAGAAATAAAGAGCGAAGCAATTACACTTGCTTGCCGCTGGTCAAAAGTCGCAAATTAGAAAGTGTGGAAACCGCAAACGGACGGCGAGGGAAAAATAATAAAGTCCGAAGGCGGGGGTGCAACACTAACCAAGTTCTTTGAGAAAATATCATTGTTATTTATGTGATACTCTCCTCGGCAGATGTATATTTATGTATTTATTTTCAGTTTCGTTTGCGGTCTCGTGCCGCAGCACGCTCCACCGGCTCCCTGGTCAAAGTCAAAGATGAGAAAGCGGTAAAACGTTCGTGATTTGTGGTAAATGAGCCAGCCAGCTCTCGGCTCCAGCTCTTGGCCGTCTTCTGTTTCTGGGAATGGAGTGGCTGGGATTGGAGTGGCTCGGCTGGGATCGGATTGGATTGGAACCGAGGGGCCCTGAGTCACTCTGCGGGCTCGCCTTAGCCGGGTTTCTGGACTGTCACGGACTGGTTTCCGGCTGGGGCCCGCAGAGAAACTCTGCCAGCCTCAAATATTCACGTTTCACTTTCTTTTTGGCCAGAATCAAGCGAAGGTTTATTGACCAAGAAAAGTTAAAAATTAATTAAACGCTTAAGCGCCGTACTTGCCGAGTGCTTAACCCTAATTCGAATGCCCAGCGGCTTTCTAGCGAGTTTGTGCCCTAAGTCTTTCGTTTGCGCCGCTGGTCAGCGAACCCTGCGGGAGACCCGCTACCTAACTGTCGCCCGCCGCGCCGGCTGAGCTGCATTTTAATCAGAGACAGGGGGGCGGGGATTTTATTGATTGTTTGGTAACAGCGTGATGCAATCCCAGGACAGGTCGGCGATCCACTTTGGCGGTGAAACGACGAGCATTTGAAACTTTTACTGACCCCGAAATGCAGCGATAACCGCAGGAAAGCAGAACGAATTGCACTTGCAATTGCCGCAGCCATTATGGTTATTAGACAGCTGCTCTTGATGGCCAAATTGCAACTGTCATTGCCCGGATTCGCTTTGTTTAAGCCACGAGTGGTAGCTGGAACCACAGCAACAACAACAGAAATCACTGCACATTCTCCCGCCGGCGGCAATTGAGAAAACAAATTCAGATTTGGCTCGGCCTCAGCCCAAACATAAAATGTATTAAACACGACTTAGCAGCTTCAAAGAAAAACTTTCACCTCGCTCAACTTGACAACCAGCAACAAGCCAGCAACAACAACAACAACAGAGCCAACGGCCACCGCAAAAATGCCAAATGCCAAGGCAGCCAATGAATGAAAGCCACAAAGAAAGAGCCCAGGCAAATAGGTAAACAAATGGCCAACAATCGTGACCTTTGGCAGGCAATTAAATAAATAAATTCTATAAGGGAATTGGCCAACAGGCAGGCGTTAATTGGCCAGGTAGAACGCCAGCCAAGGCGGAGGCGGAGACCCACATCGAATCAAGGCCACAGACAAAACGGCCGCAAGGCCTCCTCCGCTTCAATGGGAGCCAGGCTCGACTGGAGGTGGCTCCGGGGACGAGGAGCTCTCGAAAACGTATTTCTTTGGACTGACAGTCAACGGACGCCCATTTGGGTCAGTGGGCGGCCATCATCGCCGGCTGGCTTCGAAAGAACCAACTTGGCTGAATGCACATTTCCAGGTGTGTGCCTGCGTGTGTGCCCGCCACACCTCAGCCCCGCTACCCGCTACCCACCCGGTGCTTTGACAAGTCCACGATCCACGTCCAGTCGATGGGTTTCTGTTTGCTCTTTCATGCAAAGTTGTTAACTCGTTTCACAGAATGCCCCCCCTGCGCCGCCGCCGCTCTTGCTGCTGGATTTATGCCCCCAGTTCTGTTATTTCTTTTGGCCTGACCCAAATATTTGGCTCTTGCCATACAGCCCCAATTTGTTGGACAAACACAACGCACGGCACGACTCGAGGCCGAATAGTGGCAGTCGATCAATTGTCAATAACTTTCTACTGCTCGATTCTAGGCGAGTGCATGGCTATATTTGCCTTGCGGATTACCAGTAACTGCTGGATTTAAGGTTTTGACGGGAAGTGATTGTGCACTTTTCAGGCATTCCTAGAAGCAGTGAATCTTAGAGATAAATTGTAGCTAATCGTAGCTTCTTACTATGAAATTTTAACTATTAACGTCGAATTTATTGAAGCTTAATCAAATAATATATTTTGTAAATTAAAATTGGCTATTTTGCAATGCAACTTGATTCGTCATAAAAATTTCTCTCTTGTTTAAATTTGAAGGTCTTTCCCTAACTGAATCATCTTCAAATTTCGTCAGACAAAACTAGCCATTTGCTTTACTTTTGAATGAATTTAATAATTTAAAAAGTTCATTAATTTAAATCCCATTTCAGACCCTTTTAAATTACTGAACCAAATTTCACTCACCTGTCTCTTTTAATCCGCAGTCTTTCAGTTCGATGGGTTCGATGCAATTAAAATCAACTTTAATTACTGCTTCAGCCGAGTTGGTCTGGCTCGTCGCACTAGAAAAATTGCAAATTTTTAGCACGCGATTGTCAAGCACACAATTCACTTAGAAATTCACCCAAAAATTGCACAGGAAAATTGCTCTCTCTTCTCTGTCGACGCTCGATCGATGGGCACTTTCGTTTCGAGAGGCTTCGGATTTCACTTGGCACTGTGGCTCTTGGCTGCTTTCAGGTGGCTACACGCTGTGGCTGCGACTGCTGCTGGCGTTGTCTGAAACGGCGATCGCCTTGAACCCGGGCTTTTATAGCCTGACCCATTTTGGCCACTTCGCGATCGGTCTGGAAGCGAGCCGAAGAACTGCAGCCGCGGAGGCCTCGCAGGGGCTCGACAGCGAACATGTTGCAAGCGGTGATAGTGTCGCCATCGTAGAGGCTACCAACTATCTTTGGATGAGATGCCTTGAAGAGGTTTCTAAAATTATGCTCTGAGCAAACTGGAATCTCGGTGGCCTGGAGATTTCTTGAGCTTTCTCAACTAATATTTGTTTAATTTATTTATAATTATATATTTGAATAAATTGCAAATGGGGTCTATGACCTATGCAGAATGCATTATATATAAACTGCATTATATTAAATTTAAATTTAAATTATATACTATCTTATTACATATTATTACTTTTATATATTACATTTTATGCCCTGGGAATATTTCCTTAATCCATCTAAATATAATAAAGAAAGATCTACAGATGTGACGTGAAAATAGCCAAGTTGACAGCTCCAATAGCATGCGTGTCGGGGCGCCTGCGCAGATGGCTGTCGAGCGCGGTTCGACCTCGAACAGGTTGCGTGTGGCCAGTGCGCAGGTGTGATGGATTGCGATCTCCGCCAGATACCGTCGCCGCCTTGTTAGCCATTACAGTTAATGCGTTTATGGCCCATTGTTGTCTGTTGTCTGCTGTCTGCTTCCTGCAAATAGGGTGTAAACGGAGGGTGTGGCTTACCTGACTGATCTACCTGGTTGATTTGCCTGCTTCAAGGCTTTCCAACTCACTGGCATGTCGCCAGCAGTTCATCACTTCATCTTTTGTCCTGTCCAGCTCATCTGTGTAAACAATAGCCTGGCTTGGCCCTCTTGGCTTAAGGATGGTTTAGCCATGTCTAGGTAGCTTTTCTCATTCTTAGGTTAGGCTAATGGTATTTAATTTAACCTGAGAGTTGAGAAGGACGCCTTTACATAAACGCCTGCCTGCCTGGCCCAATGTCGAAGTCACTGGTAAATTAGGAAAGTTCTCTGGGCTGAGAAAACATTTTAAGGGATTGCAGGAGAAACAAAGAGGTTTTTTCTCTAAATTGAACTTCGAGTGGGACTGGGTTACATCAGCTCCGACTGGCCAACTACACGTGCAAAAAAGTTAAGCCGTAGAGGCAAAAGTTTGCCAAGGATGTCTGCCAGACATCCAGGCGGGCAAAGTCCGCCAAAGGCCCCCGCCCAATACCCAATCAACCCCTTCCCTGGCAGCAGAGAGGCATTAGAGCCCTTGCGAAATCAAATCGGAGAAATAGAATAGAAATGGAACAGCCACCGAAGGTTGCCATCTCGAACTGCACTGGTATGTGTTTACATTTAGTTGTATTCGATTTGCATACCCAATGGGTACTGGGATTGGGATTGGAGCTGGAGCTGGAGCTGGGATTGGACTTGGGTATTCGGGTTAGTCCACCCGTAAATCAATGCCAACAGAGCGGGCAATCAGGAATGGGGGCGGCCGCCCTTAACCCGTCCAAGTGGATTATTAAGTGGCCTTAAAGCCGAGTCAAGTGCTCCTGTTCCTTCCAGGGCGTGCTCGCTTATTGAATGCGAATAAATGCGGTGGGACTTATGCAAATCCTTGGCCGGACGAACGACTATGCACTCCACACATCAGCATCCATACGGATGACCACTTGGCCATATGCTTAATGCGGCCATAATTGCTCCGCATTTGTTATCGCCGCGCGGTCTGACTTTGCATATCGGGCCATTTCAGGGGGATTACCGATTCCCGCTTAATTTATGTGCTCAGCTCGTTTTTGTTTGCCGATCCCTATATTTGTGTTTGCACGCGCTCCACTCAATCACATTAGCCTAATGATTTTCCTGTCAACCAAAGGGTCACAGGAGAGGCGGGGCGGCCGCAGACTAAACATGGAGCATAAATCAGCTTATCAAAATCGGCATTCAGTAGTTCGGTTTATAATTTGTACAAGCAACACACAATATTTGGCATAAATGATGAATTGTTTGCGGACCAGAGAGCCAGTCCAGTGCCCGAGGCAGCAGCAGAGTGTGTGTGTTCGTGATGGGGTATTATCCGATAATTCCCCATAGCGCTGCTTCCTGTAATCACCGATTTCGAAGGGAACCAGCAATTGTAGTTCAAGGGATTATGATTCCAGTGAAAGGGTATTGGAAGAGCTAAAATGTTGATATACATTCAATACCATCAATAATTCTATTGTTCATTTGTATTTTATGGTAAATGGTGGCAGAAATTGAAATAAAATTAAATATAATATTAAATTAAATGTGTACACAAGTATAAAACGTATTACATATTTTAACTCTTGATTTCTGAGGTTTTTTATTACTATATACACATTATTTTCGATCTGTTTATCTGCTTCTCAAACTCTCTTAGCACATAATTATTGAAATTGAAATAATATTAAATATAATTTTTAATTAAATGTGAACACAAGTATATGATGTATTAAATATTTTAGCTCATGATTCCTAGTGTTTTCTATTATTATATATACATTATTATATTATATACATTCTCAAACTCTCTTAGTACATAACTAATGAAATTGGAATAAAATTAAATATATCTTTAAGTTGAATGTTTACACAAGTATAAAGCGAATAAAATATTTCAACTTACGATTCCTGGTGTTTTATATTATTTATAAATTATTTTCGATCTGTTTAACTGCTTCTCAGACTCTCTTAGCATATAATTATTTAAATTAAAATAAAATGAAATATAATTTTATTTTTAAGTGTGGTATTAAACGTATTAAATATTTTAGCTTTTGATTCCTTGTATTTTATATTATTTATAAATTATTTTCGATCGTTTTAACTGCTTATCTCTTAGCACATAATTCCATTATGAAGTCCATTAGCTAATTCCATATTTAATATTGTCTCACATTTTCAGTACTTGCAAGTCAAAGAAGTGGAAAGTTTTCCCACCTACCATCGGGCTTTGCATTCTCAAAAATTCTGTTTAAAGAAATCGAAACTCGGCAACAATTAGGAAACAATTTGATTCAATTAGCAAGTTCTTTGGCCCCAAAATTCTGTGTCCAAATTAGCAAGGCGGCCCAAAGTAAGAGGCGGGGAAAAGGCTGACCCACATTCGGGCGGCGGTGTGGAGTAGACGAATTGAAATCAAGGCATTAGCCAAAATAGGAAAAAAGCTACAAAAGTAGGAAAAAAATTGTGCGTCAACATCTGAGATGAGTGGGAAAAAGCGGGGAGAGTTCGCTGCATACTTTTGGGCTGGGGAAATTTATGCAGAGACCTTCGTCTGATGATCATGATGTGTGCGCGAGTCTACTAATATGAAATCAATAAATTGTGAGCATTTTTTATTGCCGTCACGACGGATGGTGGAGCCGGAGCCGGAAAGCAGAGCTGTGTGTTTTTATTTACCCGATTTGTGTCCTATTTTTTGCCCTTTGCATAAAGGATAAAGATGCCAAAGACGATGACGCTGCCGTCTTGGTAGGGTCTGGCTGGAGATTGGATTGGGAACTGAGACTCCGGACCAGGCCAGGCCAAAGGAGAGCGAAACTGCCACGCTCTGTGAGTTTATCGGCGCAACAACCACTCCAGAAATAATGATGTCTGCCGGCTAACAACGCAATGGCAACACAATTCTGGGCCGAATGGAAGCGAGCTGAATTTGAACAGCGAGTCTGCGGGCAAAGGCCAAGACAATATTGCCAAGTCCTGCATTAAATATACTCGCACTCGTCCTCATACTCGTTTATATTGCTGCACTGTGTGCCTTAAACAATACCGAGGCAGGCAGATAGTTGCAAGTGATTCAAATGCCATGGCAACGAGCACTGAGGGGGGAAACGAGTTTATGAAATAATGCTGCGATTATATGAGATTTACGAAGGGACAAAGGGGCTCTGCTGCACATATATTCTCTGATTTCCCAGTAATCAACTTTCGGCATGAACTCTGCCAGTCAGCTTTTATTTAAACTTGAATGACCAGGAGCTGTAAAACTAAATAACACTAAGCGAAAGTTAGAGTTTAGTGAGTATAGCTTGTAACTAGAAATAACTCAAATACACGCACTGAAAGTTAAACACACTTGAATTTTCCGACTTAAACTTCAACACATCTCCTCATTAACAGAGCCCAGAACCCAGGGACCCACATAATAGCGGCCTAAATGGGGCAACATGATTGCATATTTCAACGTCACCATCAATGCCATGGAATTAGAGCCCTGGAATTAGTGCTGGCCACATCCGCAGCTGGTCGCATCCAGGTCAACACGGCTGGCCAGCCTCCTGCGCCTCCGAGGCCCTGTCATCTCGGCCCGTAATGGACTTATGCAAATTAGCGAGTCATACCGCGCGCAGAATATTGCATTTCAATCAATATCCCAGAGTCCGCCCGGCATTTCCATATGCTGCGTCCTGCCATTTACGTGGTCAGGTGAATTGATATGTATGGGAGGCGGTCACTTGGCTTCTGTAAATCAGAGAACAGGCCCTCCCTCTTGGGAAAATCTCCATCATGATCGATCGAACGAATTGAGTTCCTGCAAGTTAACTTGGTTTATGTAGCTCTATCGCACCGCACATATGGCAACTTTCTTTTTTATTGCCATCCATCAGGGGGGTTTTTTAACATTAAAAATACACGCCGGCAACATGCTTCGTCCATATAAAAATTATAAAGAAAAGTGAAAATCAAACATCTGCTTGGCGCTTTTTACGACACAACTTTCGCCCGCCGCTGCGGCTTCATAATGCAAGTTTAATCTTAAAACAATACATGGCCAAGTGTTTTTATACAATTTAGTGTGCATGGAATTCTGGGCAGCATCCGCTCGCCGACAGATGGGAAAAAGGCAAAGTAGGAGCCTCCTTCGCAGCAGCAGCAGCTGTTGACGAATGTCCTGGCCCAAGGGTATAGGGTTACGGGTCTCCCCTGCGATCCTGCTGCGATTCTCCGGCTGTGCGGCACTCTGGCACTCTGGCTCTCCGCCTCGCGCATTGGGCACCGGCAAAGATAAAGTACATTTCTGTGATAAATATAACAACAAGTACCCAAGGCACGCACAAATGGGGCCCTGGGCCCATCAGGGCTCGGGTGAAAACGCATCCAAATTTCATGCCAGAACCTGCTGAAGGAAGAGGAAAGGGAGCTACACAGGGAGATATTGCATTATTTAATAGAAATCACATAATTTAATATAAATAATCACATTATTTAATATAAATAATCTCATTATTTAATATAAATAATCACATTACTTAATATAAATAATCAAATACAAACCTCTTCTAATGTAGGGAATGTTAAAATAAATATAATAACTTATTATAACTAGAAATTGTAGAAAGTAGTTCTTAAAATGTAGCATATAGCTTGAGAGGTTTTCTCTATGAACTTTCTTATAGAAACTATATATAAACCATAGCATTCTTTATCGCATTCTCTCTAATATCACTTGATTACTGCTTCGTTTTTCTGAGTGCAGATTCTGGCAGCTGTTATAATGATGCCGACGATACATCATCGCAAAATGCTAACATTTTCGGCAGAGCCGGCAGTCAACAGCTGTTGCCGCTGATGAATCCTTTGGGTCCGGCCAGCCAAGGGTATCCTTTGGCGTTGCCTTTCCCAATGTCGCTGGCAGGCGCCCTTCCGCCCCCTCTAATATTTCAATATTTTGCACATAAAAAGGCACAAGTTATTTTTCATATTCCGCCACACCTCTCACTCTCACCCAGTTCTTTTTTGCTAATTTCCCTCTCCAACCTACCGAACGAAAATAAATCTTGGGAATTTCGAAATGTTTGCCCCATAGACAGAGATATCGCCCTAGTGCCGGGCGAACAACAACGGCATAATTAACAGCCATAGAATATTCAGGACACGCGCCGAATGCCCCGGTTTTTACCAATAGCCACCACCCGCCCGCCTATAAAAGAGTTTGCATTTGTGTTTGGACGGAATTCTTTTAGGTTCCTGGGCACATTTATGACTTGCTTTAATTTGTTGTGCGTGCCTTGTTTATGCGAAATCTGCATTTCCGCCCAATTCGTTTCGAAAACAAGAATTGCAATTCTCCGAAAGCCCAACAAAGAGAATGGCTCAGACTGGCAAAGGTAGAGCCAGAGTTGGAGTGTCCCAAAAGCCGCTTAAAACCAATTGCCTGCGTGGGGGAGAATTGAAAGTTTTTGTGTTCAAACATGTTTCACTGCCGGTAAGTAAGGCGATAAGACGCAGAAAACGAAGGGAGACAGGTGAACCAGACCAGGTGAAAAAGAGGACTAAGCTCAGAGAGAAACAAAGAAATTGGGGCCAGGACTTTTGCGGCGTGCCTTGGCTCAGAGAGATATTCTTTGGCAGTTGCGGTTGTCCTTGGATATTGTTTCTGGGACAACCTTGGAAGAATTCTGGTAAATTAAAAGCCAAAGAAAAGGGGATACTGAATTTTTAATGCTTAAAGAATACTAAGATTATTTTAATGGGATACTAAAGGCTTCCTCTTTGACAGTGAAAACAATCAAAAATTCCTAGAAGAACATTAATTATAAATAAAACATATAAGTCTGTTTACCCCATTTTATATATTGTTATATTCATAGCTTCCTGAGAGAGATTGTGATACTGCATTTATCTTATATCTAGAAAGGTAATAGTGTTAATTCCTAGAAGAACATTAATTATAAATGAAATCTATATGTCTGTTTGCCGTATTTTATATATTGTTATATTCCTAGCTTTCTGAGAGAGTTTGTGATACTGCATTTATCTTAAATGTAGAAAGGTAATAGTATAAATCCAACAAAGGTCGCTGCAAAAATCAGTCAATCATTCAGAACCGCATTCACCTCACCTCAAATCGATTGAACGGAATCGGACTAAATTATTAATCACTTAACACCCATAAGCCTCCGAGGACAACAATGAGGCTGATGATTAGATGGCTTCAAGTCAATTTATAAGGACCAACGAGTGAAGGGAGTCCTGGCAGTCAAGAGCTAGAGAGTGGACAACCCGGGGAATATATCTTGGTCAGCAGACAAAAAGCTTTCATTAATTCAATATGCTTACGGGGAGGTCAACTATCATTAACCAGCGCTGCAGACAAGCATCGTTCTAATGATGAAGCCGATGATAACCTATTGGGAGTGCGAGTGTGTGTGTATGTGGAAATGAATTAGTTTGCATTAAGTATACGCCACAGTGTACTCACAGACTCAGGGCAGGATTTAAGGAGCAAGTGTGTGTCTGTGTGTGTGTGTTGGCAAGGCAGGACTTATGACTGCCGCTCATTTGGCTGCTTGGCTGCCTTGGCAGTGGAGTGCCAGAAGCCCTCGGGGGGATTAAGTTCCAGCCCGCTCTGCTCCCGAGGCTGTGTGTGTGTGAGGCATGGAATATTAATTCCTTAAGTAATTCACAACATTTGCAACTAATGTTTGTTAATGAGCTCCGCCACATCGCCCCGCATCCCGACACACTGGCATCCTGGCATCCTGGCATCTTGGCAACCTCCCCTCCGGTTTCGGCAGCGCCCGGGGTCAAGGCGAATGCTGGGGGTGTCTGCAGCTTTCCGACTTGTTAAATGCTGGAATTACCAAAGTGGAAAAGTGAAAAGGTCCCTCAATAAGCCCGACGCCTGGAAGCTCCTAAGGGACGCGGCCTCACAGCCGCACACAAAACACTTAATGAAATAATTATGTAAAGCAAACAACCTGTCGTTATATGCCCACCTTGGCCATCACCTTTGCCGCAGAGACTTGCTTTTGACATTCATTAATTTGATGATATCCAATCTTAATTATTATGCGTTTAATTAGATGGCTTTCTGTGTGCCAACGGCCTCGAGCCAGGTGCTGACAAAACATAGATAGGGCTTGGCCAGGACATGGACATGGATACTGGGGTTGCTTAAGCCCTAGGAAGGGTCAGTATTATTACTATACTCTGAATTAAACGATAGCTTTGGCATTAAACTAAAATTAAAAATTAAATTACATTCCTCCTGGGTTGTATTACAATTTATTCAACCCATTTGTAATTGAACTAAATTGTACAAATAAATTACTTTCTGACCTCAGAGCGCCCTCCTTGGCTTCCATATTATTAATTAAATACTTTAAATTGTTGCCCACATGCCACAATATGTACCCTCAACGCTTTGGATTATTCAGAACATTGATCTCAGCCTGGATTATCTCTGGGCGAGTAATGCCCGGGGCTGTAACTATGTCACGGCAGCTAAACTAGTTTATTGCACGCTAATCATCGCACCTCCCCCATTAAGTATGCAACAAATGGCGGAAAGAGTTCCACTCACCAGGCGGAGGCGGGGACGGGCGGGGGCATGTAAAATAATTTGAAAACACGGCATTAGCGTAATGAAGCATGGAAAAGCGGGCGGCCGTCGAGGGAGAGCGGAGGGAAAGTAGGTGAAGCCGTTGGCAAGCAGGTGAAAAGCGCACATAAATGCCAGAAGTTATGCAAGTCCTTAACTTTCATGAGTATGCCACGCTGACAGACGAGCGCTTCGGTTGGGGTGTGTGTGTGTGTGGTGTATGGGGTATGGCTTTCGACAAGGTAGGGACGTTGCAACGTGGCAGGGGCAGGGGCAAGAGCCACCAAAGAAAAACTGTTGTTGCAAATGCAGATGGAAATGGCTGCTGGCTGGGTGCAAGTGGCGTATCACACATGTTTGTCATGTGAATGGCGCTGCCTCAAAGTGTCTGTCTGGATTCTGGTTGAGTGCGAGCTCTCCCACACAGCTTTGTGAGACGCACACACACGCAGATGCACTGGGAAGATAATCTTATAGTAAAGATGAAGAGAGCTTACAAAAAATAATTATGAAAAAGCCTTTGAAGTAGGAAAATTAAATAAGAGAGAGTGTGAGAGTTTTCTTAATTACACATTTTCTAAAGGCATTTTATAAAGTGTAACTAACTGTTTCAATAAGTTTTAAAACATGAAAAAATAAAGCTATTAATTTAACTTAAATTTAATTAATCAACCACTTAGATAAGGATGTATACCTAGAGCAAAAATCTCTACTCTTATTACTTATATTATATTTTAAAACCCATAACTTTTTTAAGATCGAAAAAGCATTTTACCTTTAATACTTACTTATCTAAATTTACGGTTTCGATTTGTTTTCCATTTAAAATAAATTATCTTGGGACTTCGGATGATAATTATTATTTGTTAACATATTTTTCCAAACCTGTTAATTTCTCTCAGTGCACTCCTTACCAGGCGGAAAGCCTCCTATTCTTATTCAGTGCGTAATCTTCACCTTTTTCACAGTTTTGCCGTGCACTTTTATTGCATCCTTTCGAGTCGCGGCCAGGACTCGGTCGAGGGGTAGTCGCAGCAGCAGCGGCAGCGGCAGCACTAGCAGCTTGTATCGACAAAAGTTGCACCTTGAATTCGCCACTTTATGCCGCGAGTTGCCCGCACTTTGCCGCCCGTTAAGTAGTTGTAAGCTGCATAATGTATTTACGCAAGCACCGGAAATTGGGTGCCACGAGCTGGGTGCAGCGCCGCCATGAGGCCTTGTGGCAGCCATCGTGCTAAACGCGCATAGACAAGTGTGATCCCCTGCGGATGCAGAGGGGGCATGTGGTGGTTTGGGGATGCGGACGTGGATGTGGATGGGGATGAGGACGAGGTTAGGAGCTGCTGGATGCGGGCACTGGTTGGTTCTGCTGGCATATTTTATGGCGCCCTGCATCCAGCCAAATTGCAACAACTGGCTGCCACGGAGCGGATTTGATTAATATGCAACGTTCACGTAGTTCAGCAAGCTGCGGTTTACGGGCCTGCAGATTGCCAGAGATTTCGGAACTCTTCGGAGCCCTCAAATTAACGTTCCTGGAAACTGTACAGCTTTAGTTTCCGAGCGGAGGCAACACATTTTGGGGCCTTACTTTAATTGTATTTTTTTCTATTTCAAATTCATTTGCATGTCCCGCAAACAAACAACAGCCGGCACATAACAAGAGAGGAGGTGGAGCTCCTAAAATAGTCACAGAAATATACATCGCACAATGGGGTACATGATATCCCTAAAATGGCTAAAAGAGGTTATTAAAAGGGAGGTATAGGAAATCCTATAACCTTCCCCATGTATATCATTTATTTATTTCTAAACAAAAGAATATGTATATGTATTTTAGGAAGTTAGTTTCTTATATAAAAATGGTATTACACTTCCGTTCCCCACTGTATATGCAGATGGTGGCAAATTTCGGCATTTCTTTGAATGCGAATTGTATGTTAATTTTTGTGTAATTGGCCAACGTTTAGTTTTTAATACTGACTCGGCAAGATAGAGTGCGGGGCGGAGAGTAGAATGCAAATATGGAATTTTTACAAAGATACTGCCAGATAGGCCACAGAGGGGTATATAGGTGGGAACTGTGACAATCGTGGAGTTCAGGGTCCATTTCCTTGCCATCATTGTCATAATCATCGTAGGCAGCAGCCTTGCCTCCGACGGGTGAATTTTGTGCGGCAGTATGCAAATTAACTTAAATGTCAACGTTGGGGAAATTTTAAAAACGACAAACGCAGAATGCCATCCGAAAAGGGTGGCCCTGCCTGCCAGCCGTGTGGATTCGTTGGAAAATTGTGCAGTAAATAGGGGAGAGGGGCAGGCGGGCGGCCGGCAGGGTGACAAACTGCAAACGTCAACCAATTTTTTCCCTCCGCTATGCGAGTGAGTGAAACTCGGTGACAATGATGTTAACTAGAGTGTGAAAACTATGATTGGCTGACAACGGCGGAGGTGGAGCGGCAGGGGGGCCGGGCTCCATGTACAGCCTGATTTATGCCATATTCTTGCTCATCTCACCGCTCGGGGGTCGTCACCTCACCTCACCTCCATCCTCCACATCCCCATCCTCATCATCAGTCCCCAGTTTTTGCCACTTTGCGTACGCTTGTTGAAACAAATGCCACGAACGATTTTCATTTTCATTTTGATTTTCCTGCTCTCTCTGTGCGCTTTCCTTGCTGTACACTAAATAGAGCTTTCAAGATGAACATAAGGCTTTAAGCTGGTGAAATCTGGGTCAGCTAATGGACATTTTGTGGCTCTTTAATGGCTGCAGAGAGTCCGACAATTAAGCTGAGTAATTTGCCGGCAATCATTCTAAAAAAGAATGTCTAGTTGTATAACTCAGTTAGAGTTAATTAAAACAAATTCCAGCAACAGAAAAACACATCTAGCTGCGTGCACATTTCACCTAATAAAGTTCGTTTCAATTAAACATGAAAAGTATATTCAAAATGCACAAACAGGCAGTCATCGACTGTTGAAATGAATGCGCAACTAATGCCCAAACCAAACTCATTTATTCGCATCCCGGCACGACTGGCCACGCCCACTTCCTGCCCAATAACCACAGAAAATTACTGCTGAATTCGTTCTGCCAAAAGTTGCCTGCTGAGCCACGGGTGGAAATATTTCGACATCCAGTTGGTTTTGTCGAGCTCCCGGCTCCGCATGCATTAACACGTTGTTAGGGAGAATAATTTGCGAGGCTCCTCTCCTTTTTTGCATGTGGAGCCAGCTCCTTTTTTTTTTTGCGGAATTCTCCGTGTGTGGACAGCGGTTAAGCCATGAATGAATATTTAACAAACTTGTCCACAGTTCTGAGGCGTTGTTTGAATATCTGAGTTTGCTGACCAGCACGGAGGAGCCTGCTGAGCATGAATATTTAGGGCAGAAATAGTTAGTGTTAAATTGTGGAGAAGAGGCTTCCCTTCCTGCATTCCATCTGCATAAGAATTTTAATTAATTACATTCTTGGTAGGCCTTGATTTCATTGAAGAAATTTGATTTTATTTTATTTATTTGTATTTCACTTACTTATAATGGCTTAAGAATTATTGCAAACACTTCGTTTTATTTCATTTCAATTGATTTTCAATTTCCGATTTCATTTCAATTTTCATTTGCATTCCCTTAAAATTTGATATTGCAAATCAAGTATACGCAACGTAGGAGCAACTCCTGACAATTCTGTTTATTTAGTTGATTAAGTTTTGGTTTTCTCCTTGGGGTTTCCTCCTTGGCTTGGCTGCGTCTAAAATTGTAGTAAGTCTTTTATATACTAGCTAGAGTTTACACTTAGGTTTTGGCTTGCTTGGGTTATTTATTTGAATGGAACGCAGTAACACTCGCTTATTTACACAGTTATCGGTATTCGTCTCTTATTATTCTATATGCGTATAGATTGATTTAAGTCTTAGGAAATCAGGGATGTTCGTAAGTTATACATACATATTTACAATTTATAGCTTAAGGAAACCGAAACGTAATGGTAATCGAAGTAGGGTATCTATGTTGTGTTAATGAGCGCAGCTATTTGGAGTTTATGTCGTAAAATATGGTTTCAATAGCAGTTACACTTCCTGTTATTACTTGGGTAACTTAATATGATACAACCATGGCAGATTCCAATTGATTACAGTACGTAAAAGGCTCTTATCTGTTAAGTAGAATTCTGTGCAATCTATTTACACAATTCTTGCGGAGATTCCTTTAAAGTATAAGCGATATGCCTGAACCTAAGAACCACTTTAAACACTCATTTACACTCGGATAGAAATGATGTATGAATAGAGCACGCCTATTGAGATTATTCAAGGATGTATATTGCCGTGGATGAGTGCACTCCCCTCTCCGTGATAATATGTAATTATATCGAGTAAAATCTTAGTTCATAGCCTCCTTTATAGCGTATAATCCACATAACTGGACGCCTGCCCTGGGACAACTCAAGTCTTGTCCTCAGCCACTTTAGTGGCACTAATTGAGCCGCAGACTCCGATGGATCCCGCCTCCGATTGGGGTCCTCCTTCTCTGGCGCCGCCAGATCCTGTGCTCCGTGTCCTTGCGGCGGCGGTGGCCTTAACGACGGCGGTGGAGGCTGCTCTGTTGGCACTCGGCTGGCAGATGTCCCTGGCCAGGCCAAATTTAATAATCCACAAAAGTGTCAGAAGCGCTGTAACACTGCGCCAGTGCAAATAGCCGTGACATCCAATTAGCGCTCTCCAGCTGACACTGCCGGACTTAATGGCCGAGGCGGAGTATTCACCTGCCGATCAGAGGGAAATGAAAGGGGTTAGCTGAGGTTCGGGGCTCTGCGGCTTTCGGCTTTCGGTGCCAGCATAATCCCCGCCGCGGTCACCAAAGTCCGACTCAATAATGACATGCTATCCCCCCAGCTCTCCGATTACCCGAATCCGACCCAAAGCGCTGCCATCACAATCAATTCTTGTGACGGGAAAATAAATCCAAACCGACGCGACTCCAGTTCGGCTCAAATCGTTCGCATTCGGTTGGATAAATAAAGTGCCCATTGTAATTAAATATTTCTATTGCAAAATTGAACAGCACACATACAGGAGAGGGCGCGAGTATATTTATGTGGTTTGGCACACTCATCTGGGCATCAGCAGCATTTTGCGAGTTCCATGTTCATGGCTAATATTGCTGATGGATTTTTGCGGCATTTGCGTGAAATGAGCACCGAGCAAATATTCAAATTGTATCGACATTGCCCCGAAATTAACTGACAGTATCAGGGCAAATAAACCCGGCTGAACCCCGCTCTCTCGATCCCCAGCAGGCTCATTAGAGCCAGATATTGATTAGCTGGTGGCAAAGCCGTGTAAAGTAATTAATTAAATGCTCAACTCGGCTGTGTGTGGAAGTTTAAAAATCAGTAATGATCAGAGCTTACATAAGAGGCTTCCAGTTAAGCCCTTTGATTGAAAAACAAAGTAATAAAGTCGATAAATATATTTTATATAAACATGGAAGTCCTTGAACAAAGCAATAAAGGCTTACCGGAAGTGATTAATAAATCTCCAGGGCTTGGAAATAGCTTGAAAACAATTTTTAAAATACTCAGTGAGAGTATGTCTAAGCGAAATAAAATAAATTTATTGGCATTGGGCTTCCTGAATAAATCATTGATTTATAAATCTTTTAATATTTTGTTTAACTCAATTTAAAGCCCTCTTCTCTCTCTAATACTGTAATAGTTTCATAAACCAGCCCCTTGCCGCCTAAGGAGTCCACAAGTTAACCACAATAAGGCCAAGTTAATTACGAGATCCGCAGCACTAGCTTTCCATTAATCAGTTACCGCAACCACTATATGTTTCCAACGGCAACGTCAACGGTAAAAATCATGCGAGTCTTTGGAAAATGCGCCTAAAACGAGCTGCGGTCTGCGGAATCAGTTATAAAATCCGTAGGCTCGTCGAATATGCATGAAATTATTTATTTAAAATTATTAAAATTGAATAAATTTAAGGCCGACCGCACGCTGACACTGCCACTTCACAAAGTGCAGGCAATAGCAAATTAATTACGCCAACAAGGGCAGGGGCCCGGCCAGTCGTCCTAGCTGATTTAATAAATCATAGAGCCGAGAGCCGGGCGGTACGGAGTGCAATTAAAATAAAAGTCCCTGAATAAATAAATGATAATATCATTAAGTTATTAATAATCATTTGTCATGACGCAAAGCTGCAACAAAAAAAAAAAACAAAAATGTAATGTGCCACAACAATTGCGGCGCAGATATGAAATTAAGTTTATTAACCTTTTCGCACTGCCCTGCGATTCGTGGAAAATGTTATTAAATAATGTAAAAAATCGTACTGGGAGGGGGGGAACTCATCTGCCTGAAATTGCATTATTGTCTGGCACTCAGCCAGGCCTGAACACACACGCCAAGGCCCACTCCCCCAAATATCTCTGGAGCATTGCTTTTCATTATCCTCGGCATTAACATGTTTCCATTCAGCAGCAAAAAGCGAGTGGCAACTGGCCGTGAGCCTTCTTTTTATCTCCGCCAATTAGTCGAATATTAAAAATACATTAAATCCGTGTTATAAACGTTGTTTGTCATGCCCCGCACAATGCCGCCATTTCACAGCAAATTAAATTGTGAATTTAATTTTAAAATCCCGGCGAAATATTCTTTGTCGATTGCTTGCCCTTTCTGGCCTAGACACAAGTGCCACTCGGCAGGCGGCGTTTTTACGGCCATTATTTGTAGCCTGACAATCGTCACTCAACCCGGCGGCTCCCCTCCCTGCTGGCCTGGCCAAAACAAACTTGTACCTGTCCGCCCCGAAAATCATGCTGCGAGTCCTTGTCCCCCGTCAGGTGTCATCAGTCACAATCGCCCGGCATTTGTTTTGCCGGCTTTGGGCTGACACTCGCCACGGTCGAATCATACTGTCAGCTGGCGAAGGGCCCTTAAGTAGCGTGATTTAAGGGGAAAACGACAGCCAACAAATACAGACATGGACGAGCACATGTCGGAGTTGACAGCTAGGAGCAGGAACAGGAACTGGATCAGGAATAGGAGCGATGGACAGGAGATTTAAATGCAGCCTCAAATATGTGGCAACAAGTTAGCACAGTCAAAAATAAAGCCAGGCCTAATGAGGCCTTAATAATGGCTAAGTTTACCTTAATCTTTCTACCCTAAAAGGTACCTCTTATTATATTATTTATATATTTCCTTAGGTTTATTAATATTAATTCCACTCCCCAAGCTAAGCTTATATATAAAAAGATTCTTAAAGAGTTTTAAGGAAAGTTAAAGAACTATTTATATCCAACCTCTTGATTTGTAGTTTCGAGATGTTTCCCTTTTTCTAGGAATATGTTAATTTGCACAGTGAACGTCATATTGAGATTTTTCCTGTGTAAACCAACAGAATGACAAATAGAGACGGGCGAGATGGATAACCGGACAGATAGCTAACCATTACGTAGCGACATTTATAGGTCGGTCATCGTCGTCTCCAGCGTCATGGACATTTACCTCCGCATCACTGTCATTGTTGTCAGCGTCCTTGGTCCTGGTCCTGGTCCTGGGACTCAACAGTGTTCGTGTTCTGTTTCTGCCTGGCGGACTTTGGGCAAATAACGCAATTGTGGCCATTTCGAGATAACAATAAAACTGCAACCGCTTCCTGCCCTCCCAAGGACTCTCCTTCGGTTTGGTTTCTGGTTTCATTTCGTTTCGTTTCGCTGCCATTGTGCTGGCCATTGTAGGGAATTGTGTAAACAAAATAAAAACCCTCTCGAATGGCCGGCACAGTGGCTGCTAGTGGGGGCATTAAGCGGAGGAAACAAAAAATTAGTTAAATGCTTCGCTTTCCATGGGTGCTTTTTGGTATACTTTCAGTTTGTGGTAATTCGGTATTTTCATTCATAAGTGGGGTGGGGCACCGGCGTACATTTCGCGGAAATCAAAAGTCAAACCAAACACAAACGCATTCGAATAAAATTCAATTAAGCTAAATGAAAACTTAATTCAATTGCGCGGCCATACAGACAACCAGTTAAAAGAGGCCCACCTCCGCCGCCCACTCACGCCCACGCCCAAAGACCACCCACAACCTCCCCTTACCGTTCAGCACATGGAGCACAATGGTGCGGGGCGCACTGTTCGAGGGGCTGCACGTGTAGTTGCCGGAATCCAGTTTGACTACGGCCGGAATGATGAGAGAAGCAGTCTGCAATGATATAATAAGAGCGCACTCAGACACACCCGTTCGCCGGCGAATACAGTCGAGCCTCCCGAACTCTCACCACCTTAAGTACCCGAGAACTAATTATTCCAATTGAGTAGATTCTGGGAAGCGTTTCTGGGAAATCAACTAAAGAAGAGCTTCACAAATGCAAGAACTTTACAAAAATAAAATATTAAAAAACATACAAATAAATGTAAATAGAAAATATATCTTCTACTTGTTACAAGTTCAAGAAACTAAGCATTAGAACCCTTACTCTTATCTCAGATTATTTTAAAATTATTCAGCATTTATTAACCAAGTCAAGTTCTAGGAAATCAACTAAAGAAGGGCTTCACAAATGCAAGAACTTTACAAAAATAAATCATTGAAAAATAAACAAATAAATGTACATAGGAAATATATAAAATATGTCAGGAAATTATATCATCTACTTGTTACAAGCTCAAGAAACTAAGCTTTAAAGCCCTTACTCCTATCTTGGATTATTTAAAAAGTATTAAGTATTAAGTATTATACAGCATTTATTAACCAAGTCAAGTTTCTGGGAAATCCACTTAATAAAGGCTTCACAACTGCAATAACTTTACAAAAATAAATCATTAAAAAATAAACAAATAAATGTAAATAGGAAATATATAAAAATGGGAGGAAATTAAATCATTTACTTGTTACAAGCTAAAGCTTTAGAAGCCTTACTCCTATCCCGGATTATTTTAAAAGCATTCAGCTTTTATTAACCATTTTATTTTCCGGGAAAGCATTAGTTAGGGAAGCTCACCTGTACTCAATAATATTATACATTATTCCGCTGCCGAGACAGTCGTCAGACGACATCGAGTGTGTCAGGCGCGAACTGCCGGGGCCGTATTTAAAATTATAATTTGACAAACGTTGACAATAAAAATTTAATAAAAATTATTTTGCCTGCCTCGCCAATTTGCGTAATGAAAAGGCATTTAATGGGGGAAACTCCTCCGTTGAAGGGAAAACACTGGGAAAACGGGGAAGGAATGCGGTAAGCCACTTACTGTTATCTGTTTAATGAAACTGCTGCTTGGCAGCAAGGTTGTTGTTGACGTTGCCGCAGTCGTTGCCGCCGCAGTGCTTGTGGGCCAGGTGCTGCTCGTCGTTGTTGTAGCTGTTGCTGCAACGGCTGCCGTTGAGTAGTCACCTGTCAGCGCCGTTGTTGCTCCTGCTGCTCCTGCTGGTCCTGCTGCTCCGGGTGCAGTGGATAATGTGGGCGGTGTAGCTGCCAACAAAGATGTGGCATCCGCATCGGCCGCGAGCTGGGAGCTTGTCGTCTCGGTGACGACAGCCACTCCGGCCCCCAACTCGGCCACATCGTTCTGCGATATGGCATCTAAAATATATGAACGTGTTATGGTTGCTAAGCCATTAACCGACGTCTCCGAGGATGTAGCCGTAGCCGTTGATCCTCCTCCGGCTGCTCCGGGTGCCGTTGCTCCCGTCGGTGTTGTCGAGGAGCTGGTTGTTGTCGCCTCAGTGGTCGTGGTCGTCGTGGTTGTTGTTGTTGTGGTGGTGCTGGTGGTCGGCTCTTCCGGCGGCAGATCGATGCGTTCAATTTCCGTGCGCCAGCCGCGACGATTATGCAAATAGATTTGCTTCTGATTGTAAAACCAATTAATGAACAGCGGCGGCTCCAGCGCCTGGCTAATTATGCAACGCAATTTCACTTGACTTCCGGCCTTCACATGTCGCGTTGACTCGCCAATTAATTCGGTTTTGGGCTCTGCAAGCGACACAGGGAAAGTGATAGAGACATATATATAGGGATGGAGTGTATGCTATATAGACAGGGACCCTCACACATACAGCTCCAAGTGTGCTCGCGAAAGTGCAACGGTCATTGATTTATTGTCCCTGTCACTGCAGATTTATAGGTGTGGTCAGGGGTTTGGGTTCCGGTGCTGATTCTGGCAGCGGATTTTGGGGGTCGAAGGCCAATAGGTCATCGGCATGTTTGGACAGTGAATTAGAGAGGCTGAGAGCGGGCCTACACAGAGTACACATGCGTAGGTCCTTTGAAATTAGCCAACTTAATCAATTAGGCATTAAGGAGTGAAAGCTTTCGATATTTTGGCTGGATTAAGGTTAAAACATGAATTAATCAAGTTAAGTCAAATTGAGTAAAAAGCATTTCTGTTTCTATTACAAAATGAGATTTTAATTGGTTAATTATATAGATAGGTGATTCGTTTATATCCATTTAATTCGCCAACCCTGCAAACCCATAAAAGTATGCTACAAACTATCATACTCACCGACTATCCGCAGGTGGACAATGGCACTGGCCTTGGGCTCCGTGGACACCTGGCACTCGTAGGTCCCTTCGTCCTTGAGCTGCACATACTTGATCTGCAGCGACCAGCGCTCGGGACTCGGCGAGAAGACCGACTGGAAGCGCTGATCCGCAATGAAGGTGGTCTGGTCCACGGTGAGGATGTGGCCGTCCCGCATCCGCAGCCAGGATATCGGCTTCTTTACCAGCTGCTTGACCTGTCCGAATGACACAGCAAAGTTTGCCTTCAATTATCGAGAAATGATTCGAATTTGGGGCTTCCATTTTTAAAATTAATTAAATTATCCCCGTGCAGGAGCAGTTCAAACAGTAAATCCCAGCTGTTCGACCAACCCCGGGGATTGGCAGCGGCCTGGGAGGATTGGGATGATTGGGATGATTGGGAGGATGATGATGTCAGCAGAACTCAGCCTTGTTTGCGCTGCTCTACCTCAGCTGTGTACACTTTCGGGGGCCAGTGGGGAGCTGGGCGGTAAACAATCACGATAACAATACGACGATTCATTTGTGTCAATAATGGCAATAATAATTTAGTGGCAATTTGCCCGGGCAACCTCCTCCTCCTCCGCCATCTCCGAGCCAAAACATAATACGCATTTAGTAGCTGGTCATCGATGCGGAAGTGTGCCCTTCAGGTACGCACATACATACATATTTGTTTAGGGATATGAATTCTCAATAACAGAGAGCAGAGAGGCCCCAGATAATTACACTGACCCAGGGCAAAGGAGGAGTCTCTTGCCCATTTCTCTCAGTGCAAATATTGTGGTAACTGGTCGTCGTGACTGGGCCAAAAGACTGTCTTTGAACCACTGCCATCAGCTACAATGTCGGTGTGGGGGCAGACATCGAGGACGACGACGACAACGTCATGATTAGATACTATAATCATTTGCGTTTTATGTGCTTGTTGTTGCCGCCATCGTTGTTGTGGATGTCGCCAAGGAAGTGCCAGACACTGGAACAGGCCAGGCTCACCCTAGCAAGGACCCGCCCCAGTTACACCGCTCGGCCCCTTTGTTCTGGCTGTTATTGCCAGTTGAGCACGTGCTGTCAAAAACTATCTCCTTTAAATGAGAATGAACGTCTCCGCATCGGCGACAAATCAACTCACTGGAGTGCACGGCTTGGGCAGTTCATCACCAGCGAGGTGAGAGAGTTGTAAAGATGCTACATTTTTGTAGAACTGCAGAGCTTTTACACTTCAGAATGATTTATTTGAAATGAAAATATGGCAAGCAAACATAAGAAGAAAGCTTCTTGTACCCAGAAGGTTTAAGGTGCTTACAGATGTTTAATAGACAAAAGTCTTTATGCCCAATATTTAAATCATTTCTGCAGACCAACTCTGTTCCTTATGATAATTTATTACTGACTCTCATATCTCTCTCTTTAAGATATCCAAAATAATGATAATTTAAATGAAATCTGAGCTCTTATTATTATTGTATTTGCACAATGGAGACCCATATTTAATTGCCTTCCTTCTGCACATTTAATTAATCATTTCCCTGCAGACACATGAGCTGGCAAAATTTCCATATTGAATGTTTTACCCGGAATCTGGAATAAAATCGGAAAAATAATCGATCGAAGCCACTGTGCGGGGTGAGAGTTTATTAAATTTCTGCGCAGCCACGGCCAGGAGTATCCGGCTCTAAGGACATTATTATCGGGCTGAGCATCGACATTATACTCGGTATTAAGTGAAGATGCTTATCCAGTGCGGGAAGGGCGGAGGCCTGGGGGCCTCGGCAGGCAGCCAAGTCAGGACTTCGAGTACGTGGCAAGTGTAAGTAAGTCTCCTGCCCTTCGCTGTCGTCCTTGTGGCTGACAAATATCCCTGTGTGGCCTGGCCTGCCTGCCTGGGGTCCGCACAGGTTCCCGCCCGGCATTAGCTAATTTAAATTTGCCGCCGCCTGTGGAGATTGCGCTTAATTCCGCCATAAAGTGATGGGCCGTCGGCACTTATCAAGATGCCCGGCCGAGTGTTTGCCATTTAAATATTGTTAATTAGTTTTAGCTGCAGTTGAAACTCCCCGTCTGGGTCCAGGGTCTGGAAAGTGCCACATCCACTGCCCCTGCCTGGCCCTCCAGCCGCTGCCGTCATCATCAGCCACAGATTGAGACTCCGCCGAGTGAGCATCGGTTTCCATCACAGTCGAGCAGACAACAAAGTTTGCTCATAACATTGCGAATTTTCGTCTAAACTTGTTTGCAAATAATTTCTTTTATTTTGTTGATTCTCCTCCGCCCTCCGACATCCGTCCTCTGTCCTCTGTCTTCTGTCTTCTGTGTTCTGGGTTCTGTGTTCTGTCTTCTGGGCACCGTCTTCCTCTTTCTTTTCACACAACAATACACCTCAAAGTGCCTGCTTTCATATCTTCCCCGAAATAACACAGCACAACAAGAAAAAAATGTACAAAAATGAGAGGAAACTTTTCGCTGACTTTGCCTAAAAAATAAGCTGAGGGAAAATAAGACAGGAATGACAGCGGGCGAGGGGGAGCAGCCAGTCGAGTCGATTCTGGGTAAAAATATTCAAGTGCTTGCAGGCAAAGCATTTTTGTGGGTTCCAACTCCCTTGGCCCCGCGTACCGCCAGATTCTGATCCTTCAGCTGCCTTGCCTGTGACGCCCACGGTCTCAAAATGTATTATTAATTGATTAGGTTTAAGCTGATTTCAAGATTATTCCGGGCATATAAATATATCCACGCCGTGCTGTGCCAACACACAAAAGCGAATATCGGTTTATAGACTATAGGGAGTATGTATCAAATTATCTGATAAATATTTTATAGTAGATTGTTTTTCGACTTTTGGCAGGGGGGTTCATGGCTGAGGAAGCTTATCCCCCACGAGGAGCTATACTATGCACATCATGGAAAATATTTGTAAAATTTGCATATATATTTAAGCTATAGGTGAAGTCTAAGAGTGCAGTTGATATCTTCTTTGAAATCTCTTACATTGCTTTACTTATTTCTGCAAATTCTTTACTTCGTTATTCTGCGAATTGAAATATTACAAATAATTAAAAAACCTTTGCTTGTGACTTGCTCAATTGTATTAATATTCACTTGGCCGCACTCAGATGTGCGCCTATATAATTTTTCCTCCTGTTTACCGAATCCAAAGCAAACACAGACACAAAATGAATTGGAAAAATGTGAGGAGCTCCTTTTAAGGACTAAGCAAGTCAAAGGTAAGTAAATAAAACCCTTTTACGGTGCATCCCTTAATTAACTCGCACCTCGTCCTCCCGCAGCTTTTGCCTTCGGTTCACTGGCTTTCAACGAGATTCTCAAGGAATACATTCGCGTCTGTGTTTGTCAGCTGGACGGAATATTTATTTCTGCAACTCCAAGTTCTGCTGCACGACGTCCCAGTAATTTCCTGTCCAAACAGTAACCAGTAAATAGTAGCCCGGCACTGGCAGCGATAGCATCCAGCAGCGCCAATTATAATTTGCAATGCGAGGCGCGGATATGCGGACTCGGGAGCGAATACGGATGCGGATGCGGATGCGGACACGGATGTGCGGATGGGGGATGCACCAGGCGGATGCAGCAGGCACAGCGCCAAGGAGCACCGGGTAACTAAGTTATTAGCGGATGCCATCGCGTCGTGCGTACATAAGTACACACTTATGTATAAAGCGGATGTATAAGCGTATATAGCGCCAGCTATTTGGGTCATCGTTTTTGAGCAGCTGCAAACAAAAATGTGTCTCCTTCAGCTTCAGTTCCTTCCGCATCCTCTTCGTAATTTTCCTTTATTACACTGGGGCCAATTACTTCAGAGACATTTTGGTTGATAGAAAGGTTATTAGAGTCGGAATGCCATTCTAAAAGAATATTATAAAGAACTGGAAGCAGCCTTTTAATATATGAGGCTACAAAAATGTCTTCATAATACAACCTAATAGTAAAATAAATTGAAGAAATATCTCAATTAAATACAGAACACTAAAATCTTTAAAAATAAAGAAAAATAATATTATAAAGAACTTGAACTTCTACTTGAACTTGAACTTGACTTTCTAATATATGAGGCTTCAGAAATGTAATCATAATATAACCTAATAGTAAAATAAATTGAAGACATATCTCATTTAAATACAGAACATTAAAATCTTTAATAATAAAAAAAAGAATATTATAAAGAACTTGAAGCTGCCTTTTAATATATGAGGCTACAGAAATGTAATTATAATATAACCTAAGAGTAAAATAAATTGAAGACAAATCCCAATAAAATACAGAACATTAAAATCTTTAAAAATAAAGAAAAGGAATGTTATAAACAATATGAAGCTGCCTTTTAATATATGAGGCTGCAGAAATGTAATTATAGTATAACCTAATAGTAAAATAAATTGAAGACATATCTCAACTAAATGCAGAACATTATAATCTTTAATAATAAAGAAAAATAATATTATAAAGTTCTTGAAGCTGCCTTTTAATATATGAGGCTACAGAAATGTAATCAAAATATAACCTAAGAATAAAATAAATTGAAGACATATCTCAATTAAATTGAGAACATTAATATTTTTAAAAATTATACACTTTTTCTTATATTTTTCAGTAATAAACTTTCATCTTCCAGCCAAGTGTGCTTATATTGTTCGATCTCATCCCCCATTGACACCCATCTGCTGAAAACAAAATCTCTCCTTTAATTTGTTTATTTTCCCTAATTTTTTCAAGTGCTTGCAGCTGCTTATGTATGCCCTTTGGCTGGGGCGTGGCATCGACATCAGCATCGGCAATTTCCGGTTTTGTTTTCGCTCAGTTCCGACAGCGGCCAGCGTAAATTAGTTCAAAGCTCTAAAATGTTGAAAAAAAGAGCGGAAGTCGTGCCAATCGATGCCCCATCCCTCCTCCGCCTCCGCCTCAGCCACTTCCTGATGGGCCCCCTTCTTTGGTCTTCCCCCGAGCGGGACTGTATAATCAGCTGCTTATTATAAATTATCCATAATTAATAAAAACTCTCTGGTAAATATTTTCACAGCCAACGGAATTTGACGTAGAACTTCTCCTTGATGGATTACTAAATACACAAAGGAGCATGAAAGAGTTTGCCTGAGAGCGGTCTGATTGGATTTTCAGGAAATTTGGCAGCCACTTTTACCTCGAATTTCCCCCAAATTATGCGTTCCAGGGAACCCTGAGCCATTGATTCGGCTTGGCCGCATTCTCGATTCCCGACTCTGATTTCGACAGTGAAATACAATCAGAGCCAGGGGCTAATTGAAGGGAATGTCAGGAGACGTCACACAGGGGAAAACTCTTATTAAATTGAAAATATTTTCTTGATATTCGGAGAAATATGGCTCACTTGTAGCCAGTACCGGGTAGAACTTAAAATATTAATAGCAAGAAGCATTATTACCAAGAAGAGGTTCATTAATAGTTTAATGTTTTTTGAGCCAAAGTCTAGTGCTTTCGCCCAGTGTAGTTGCTCAACTTACATTGCATGGCAGATAGGCATGGGTGCCAGCCTGGCTAATTATCGTCTGGTAATCATCTATTGTTGGCGGTGGCTTCAGCGTTGTTGTTGCCACCGGGCGGCGGGTGGTGCGACGCGTTGTCGTTGTTGTTGCCGGCTCTGTTATTGTGGTGGCCTCTGGTGGTGTTGTTGCATTCAATGCGATTGTTGCCGCTTCTGAGGCTCCTGCTGGTGCTGATGGTGCCGCTGGTGCTGCTCCTGCTGATGCTCCTGCTGATGCTCCTGCTGCTGCTGGAGATGTGGCATTGTTGTGGTGCGTGATTCTGTAGCTGTGCTGCTCCTGGACGTTCCGACTGCTCATAATCAGATTCGCCTCGAGGGCAGCGGTCAGCCGCTGATCGCCATTGTGGCTAATGTTATTAATGGCCACATTGTTGCTGCTGAAGCGAGTCGAGGCTGCACTTGCAGCAGCCATTGTTGGCCCAAACGCTCCGGCTTTGTCCGCCGTTCGGGTCATTTGCGTTGTCGCCGGAATTAATGCCTCGCGCCTTGATTGAGTTCTTTGAAATGCCCCTCCATTTGTCCCTTTGCTGTTTAATATTGATGTCTCCTCCGACTGCCCTCTGATGGCTGCAAAATGGACGGGAAAAAAAGGAAATGAATAGGTTGTGAGTGGAAATTAATGACTTAGTGTTTTGTTAGCCAACCCCGCCGTCTCCCCGTCTCCCCGGCTCCCCTGCGGCTTAGATATATTTCAAATGCTCCGATCCCCATTTATTCGGAATACTCGTTACGACAATTAAAACGATTTACGGCTCCGACGTTCTTGTTCAATAAATTAATCTTAATTTTTCGGCTGCCCTCGGCCAACGCCTTTGCCGCCTTTGCCTCGGCGGAAAGTTGGTGAAAGTTTCAGATGAGTTTCGATGGCAAGTGAAATTAATTAGCTAATTACGAACTTGAATTGATTTGCATGTACTTGGCCCAGCCGAGTGGATTGGTGTGGAGTGGGTGTCGAATGCCAACTAAGAGCCAAAGTTTCTGAGGCGACCGAAAAGCTGATAATTGGCATAAAACTGATGCTTGGTTGCCTTGGCAACCGGCAAGGGGCTCGAGACCCAGGGGCTCTACACCTGAAATCGCAATAAGAATATATACGTAAATCGCCAATAAATTATGCGACTTTTACACACGATTCGAGAGCTTTGGGGCTTCCCCGAATGCAGATTGCTGCCTGCAGATTTCCATACACATGCAGCGCGTAAATTTGGCAAATTGGTGCCATAAATTTCGCTCGAAACTTTGCCAAAAGTCAAAGATAGAAAAAGCGCCGGAGAGAGCGAAAGTAATAGCGCTGGGATGGGGGAGTTGGAACCGGGTTCGAAAGTAGTTGGCACTGGGTTGATAAGGAAGTCAAGCCAAGGTTGACTTGCCTTCCCGTTTTAATTAAAATTTATTGGATTTCTGAGAGAGCTCCACGCAGTGCAAGGATACACCATAGTGGGCACAACAAGGACATCATGCATGTATGTTTCTCCTTAAAATTAGCAATCGAGTTGTTCTGTTTATTTAACAATATTGTGAAACTAAAACTTAAATTAGTTCTTGGCCATAAGCTCTAGGACTTTTTCTATAGCACTTTATAGACTCAGGCCATTAAATGCCTAGGGCAAGGCTGTATATTTTTCTGTTATTCAAATCCCACAGGGTATCCTTAAAGAAAGCCACTCAGCTATGGTAATCCAACTTGTTTAATGTGCAAAGCTCAGGGTGCACCTTTGTCTTAATTAACTATTGAAAAGCTATCACAGATTGCACAAATGCACAGAAAGGGAAAATGGCAGTCATCGAGGGCCCTTCAGCGGCAGTGAAAGGAAAACCTAGGGGGAAATCCTGGCAAAGGCGAGACGAGGAGGCTCCCGCCATTTTCTAATCAAGTTCACCGTATTTTGCCGTGCTCAAAGTAAATGCAAAAACTCTGGAAGCCGCTTTTAACGAGCCCGGCCAAGTCGTGCATGTTGTGTCTATGCGGCTGTCTCGCTCTCGTTCCCCCTCTCGAAGGGCGAGGGTGTGTGGCCCTGGTTGTGTGTGCGTTATCATGTTTTATGTTTATGCTTCGTGTACGTGCAATAAAGATAAAGCGATTGCATATAAAAAACTTTTTAATTGCCTGCACTAATGATGCACTGCAGCCAACTTGATTATAATAAAGTTACAAAAATTCCATTTCCCTTCCAGCACAGTGGGCGAGGAACTTCAGAAGGGAGAGCGGGAGGCTAATTGGAGAATTCAGTTGGCTTAAACTGTAAAGTGAATGAAGGAGAAAGTGGTAACCTTTTTAGCAAGCCTTGTAGACTTTATTATATGCATTTTTATACCTCCACTAATTATATTATTTTTAATAATTGTAAGATAACACAATTAACATTTATAAGTATTTTTTTTATGTGCCTTATTATTATAGAGATATATACATAGTGCAGCACTGCGTATGAGTGATTTTGCTGGCAATCATATCACGCATACGCAGGGTTGTCAGCTATAATAACCTTACATCATATTAACTACAAAAATACTTTAAAAAATACAAATAATTTAGATTAATTTTTAAGCAACCTTTTAACTATTTTGTTATATTAAACAACCTCCTATCATCCTCTCACAGCCCACTGTGTTCAACTCATTTGCTGCCAAACATATAATAACCAACAGCTGCCAGCTGACAGCCCAAGGATATCGACAAAGGACAACTGGGGGGGGGGGCAAGCGGGGCTGGCGATGGGCGGGCCAGCCAGCGATGAAACAAATCAAAACAGCGTAAAAAAGTGCAATAAAACAGGCGAATTACTGGGACTTTCAAGGACCCGCTCAGTGCAAAGAAAAAATGAAAACAAAATAATAAACCGAAATTATTAGGAAGAAAATTATCATTTAGGACCGCGCTGCATAGGGGCATTAGGGATGTTTTCGGGGACCCAAAAAGGACAAGGGCGCGCGCACAACTGGCGAAGCCCTAAAAAAATTTGCTTAATCTTTCCGCGACAACGCAAACTAAAAAGTTGTAAAAACAGACACGAACACAGGCCCCTCAGCAGCCCCCCACTGTAAAAGCAAATTGTGCGCAAGAATAAAAAATAAAAAACGAAAGGAATATATAAAGTCAAGGCGGCACAAACAGATTGGCAGAAGGAGGAGGAAAATCAACTCGAGCTCTTCCCGGCGGTTGGGGGAAAACTTGCGTAATGAACGTGGCGGCGACGGGGCGGGGAACACTCTCACACATAAAACGAGCCTCATCATGCAGAATTTCATTGACTCGCCGTCGCAGGAAAGCTGCTGGGACTGCAGGGGAAACCCGAGTTGCCGCCCTACACTAAAATTAACCGAGCAGCCAGCTCCCAGGTCCCGCAGGCATTTTTAGTCGAAAGTGTTTTAATCAAACGCCTCTGAACGCTCTCCGGCTTCCGCTCTACACTCGCCTCAGCCGGAAGCGAGTTGAGCCCGGCTACGACTAACTTCGCCCGCTCTTGTTATTGCTGCGTAGTTGCTTGTTTTTGTTTGTCTGCGCTGTTATTGTTATGGCAACAATAATAACAACAGCGGAAAGGAGGAAAACTATGCGAAAAATCGCAGCTGAGCGAGCAAAACTTCAGTCATTTTAATTCGGGAAGTATCCAAATGGCTGTCGATGTGGAGCAGGGAGTTCTTTAAATCTAAGAAATGTTATCACACTTAATATAGGATTTTAAGAGGGAATTCTGATTCTAATGTGGGATGAGCTAGATTTTTATAAAAAATGGGAAAGAGAAATTTTTTCAATTAGTTTGATTATGATTTCAAGAAAGCACTAAATAATAAATCTTCTGTTCATTTGAAGTTTAGCTAATTTAACGATTTTCTTGGAATTGTGGTCCCTTAACTTGTCAGAGATTTCTGTCAGTGCTCGCTGAGTGATGTCCGGACGCGCCTCCTTTCGGTCCGTCTCGGGCTGACAACATTTCGACACTTTTCCTAATTATGATGGGCATGTTGCCGGGATGATGAGGCTAATGCAGGACCTGATTATGATGCTGATGATGATGGTGGTGGAAATTGGCTTAACCCCTAGGCGCCTGCCAGCAGCTATGGTGCGCCGTAATCGCATTCCCCTCCTGAGCAACTCGAGTAGCCGAGGATCAGGAGGGGCTCTCCCCGTGCCTGGACACTCTCATCAAAATGCCAGCCTAGTTCTCGGCCATAATGATGACAGCAAAGGGGCGGAGGCGTGGGAGGCAGGAGACAGGAGACTGGGGAATGGGCCGTAACTTTGTGTAATAATTGTTGTTAAGCGTTTAAGTCGGGCGTGCCACTTTGGCGGACGCCCGAAAGTATCTCGTGGGAAAATAACCCGGGACTTGAGCAACTTATCGCTACCGCAAGGCTATCCAGTGGAAAAGCCAACAAAGGGCGGATCTGCGGTCGACTCCTCTGAGTAACTTCCCAGCTGTTACAAGCATTCAATGATGCTCAACTGGGCAGCTGAATTTGATTAAACAAAAGTAAAGTTTTTAACTTTTTTCGCTCTTCCACTTTCCACTCTCCACTTACCACCTGCCCCAACCGCCGCCTCACCACTTGTTACCCTGATTGTTGTTATTTCTCGTTCAATTGGCTGAATCTCCTCGAGCGTTTCCGTCCGTCACTTTCATGGCCAAAAGAATCGAACAGCTTGCGAGGGGATGCTCCGAAGCGGAGCAAAGCACCGGCAAATGGGGTTAGCGGCGGGGTTGGGCCGGGGTAGCAAAGTTTCAGGCTTTTAACACAATTTAAACCATCCAGAGCCGCACCCTGGCACAGTTCGGTGGATAAAGTCCCCCCTCGCAGGGCAGCCCCCGCAGCACTTTTTCCACAGAGCCCAACTTTTCTATTGCGAAAACAGAAATTTCGGTGGGGGAGGTGGTGCAGCGGTGCAGCGGTGCAGTGCAGCGTTTGATCGAGTTTGGTTCATTGATGAAAATGTCGAGAGTCACTTTCGTTATGCTTTAGTTTTAACTTTTAGATGGGAAATTTGTGCCTTTTCATGTTGCCATTTTGATTTTAATTACCTTTCTCTCTCTTGTTTCCCTTGGTTTTCCCTAGTTTTTTCAAGAGGAGGGTAAAAATCCTTGACAATTTGGCCAAACCATTGATTGATTGGAAGAAGTTAACCGCTCAAGCGAATAAAATGATTGCAGTTATATGCTTTTGGCTTTTGGAAAAGGAACAAAACCAATTATTCAGAAAAGTGAATATGAAAAACTAACAATTCACATATCTTGGCTACTTATTATGAATGTATATACTCCTCATAAAAATTATATTAAGAATTCAGAACAAAGGGTTTGAAAAATTACTGCGGAAACGAAATTTGCTCGAATTTTGGCTGCATAAGCTCTTAAGCAAAGATGCCAGCATAATTTAAATTGACCCTGACAAACCGAGCAAAAACTCCCAAACAAAACCCCAGCGCCTTCGCACATATTTCGTTCCGGCTCAGACCGTCTGTGCTTAAATATGCACAAAGGCCAAGGATACACGGCAGCGAATGCCTTAAATTCACCCGCAAAATGCTTTTAAGCCGCGCATATCAAATTGTTTTTGCAGGGAAAAACAGGGGAAAAGATTCTGGGACCGAGTCATTTAATATGCGACAAATGTATCGTGAGAAATAACTTCATATTTGACGCAGCTTACCCGGCAGGCAGATGAGGCAGAGGAGCAGGGCCAGCAGGAGGATCTCGGAGCGGATCAGGCGTCGCGGCATCGTGGCCAACTCCATTAAAGTGCCAAGTAAATTGATAATCCTTGCTCCGTGTCGGTCTGGCTCTGGGATTGGACGCCTCCTTGTTCCGTGTCCCGAGCTCCGCGTATCGCGTATCGCGTCTCGCTTGCCGCGATTCGGTTCCTTGGTTCGCAGTCCTTGGCCAGCTAAGTCCTTTGGCCTTAACTGGGTCACATTGGGCGACTGGCGGCTCTGGGCCGCTGGAGTCTGTGCAAATTTATCCCTGCCTCGCCGGATTCCGGCTGTTGTTGGCTCCCGTTTTTGCTCCCCTTAATATCGCGTATACGCCTTGACACGAACTGCAGCGATATCTTGTCCTGGCTCGCGGGGCGCACAAAATCGCAGGGTTAACATATTTTCAAATTGCACTCGCACGGTAAGCTTGTCGGGCAATCTAAAATAACTAAAAGCGAAAAATGTCGTAAGCGAGGCTGAGCGCCAAGAACAACACGTGGCCAATTTTAAATATTCCCACAATGTGCCCGTCGAGCTGAGTGCCGTCGTCCTGTGTTTTAGGTCCTGTGCCCCCTACATTCCCGGGCTCCTTTGGCCCAGTTTATGGCCGGCGTTTTGCGCCGTGTCCTGTTTTTGATATGTTTGTGCAAGTTTTCGCTTGGCTTGGGCCATGTGGGTGCTCTTGGCATTAGTTGGCCCAAACGAGGTGTTCCCACTTGCCTCCCGTAAGCTAGGTTAGCAACCCATGAAGTTATGAAAATTTTTCCGATTTCAACTACTAAATGCTGCTTTGAAGTTCGCAAACAAGTGAAACTAACTTTAGCAGAAGTATTAAAACTTGCAAGCCATTAAGGGAGTTCAGAAAGGAAATTACAAGCACAAGAGTGTATCTGGCTGCAAAAAAGGCTTGAAATAAAAGGACTTATTTATTTTTGCTTGACTCTTATTACCTTCGTGAAGCTAGATAGTATTTTTAGAGTCTTGGAGCTCAATCAATAAATCAAACTCTGAGGCAAAAAATAAAAATGGAGATTAAACTTCCGAATTCAATATGATTTATGCCGTTTACTCTTGATATTTACTAAATTTCTTTGAGGGGTTTTAGAGCATGTCTTGGATGGCTCTCTGGAAAGCAATTTGGAATACTGGCGAAATGGGCTTCCGGAACTCGACCTTACATATGTGGTTGTATAAGCGGCAGCCGGGCATTCCATTTGGGCAGCCTCCGTTGCCGTCGTGGCTCGGTTTCCCGGCTACTCGGCAACTGGGGCTGCTTGTGTTACCTCATCTTTCTTTTACGCCCCAGACTATTTGGCATTAACGAAATTTATTTATGCGGGTGTTTAGTGGGGCGTAAAAGGAGTACATATGGCCATCCGGCAGCTGTACAGCAGCCAAGCAGCCAGGCAACCAGGCGGCCAACCAGCCGGGCGAACACGCCCACCGAGCAACTTACAAATGCAGGACACGCGCTGGAGGAATTGAAAGGATTCTCGATGGCTAGCCTAGCCGTAAGTGTAGGTGTAGGTGTAGGTAGGTCGGGCCGGCCAGGTCTGGCCGGGAATAATGATTTAAATGCTGTTTTGTCTCTGCCAACAGATGGGCTCGGGCTCGGGCTTGGAGTCGAAGTCGAAGTCGGACTGAGAAGTGCCAGGCACCCGGTGCCTTCAGTATATACATACATAAGTAATGGCAGTGGAGTTGGCAATGAAGCGTTAACTCAAATGTTAAACAAATGTAATGTTCCGGACGACTGGGCCGTATGGCTCAGAGCCGAGCAGAACGAGTTGGACCTTCGGCCGGTGCCTGGCTAACACAAATAATATTAAATTGATTGCACAAACAAAACAGCAGCGGAAGTGTAAATGATTTAACGCAATTCCTATTTCTATTCGCATTCCGCATCCACGACTCTTGACGGCTGTCCGTCTTTTTCTTGGCCGGGGTCCTTAGTCCTTTGGTTCGTGGCCATCTGCTGCTCGAGGACTCGCACATTTGGCCCATGCTCGACGGAGTGGAAAGCGGGAAATTCCTGTGTCTGGTAATTCAGTTTATTTCGATTGCCATTCCATTTCGTGGCTGTGTCATCAATTCGTTATTGTTTTATATGATTATTTTGATACAATTATTGTGGCAGATTTACTTCAATGGGTGTGATCAGCGTTTATTTACGATTTGTGATTACGGGTTCAATATATTTTGATTACGTTTGCCTGTGTTTTTCAGGAATTTGATTACTAAGTCACTTAGTTTTGAATAAAGTTTAGACTCTTATTATTATTAGTCAAGATCACAATTTAAATATTTTGCATACTTTAATTTTGATTAACTAATAAAACATACATAATTATAGACGCTCTATTTGCTTATATGTGACACACAAAACACTTTTGATCCTTTTTTTAGATAGGCAATTATTTGTAAGTGTATTTCAGTGAACTTAAGTATTTTTGATTTCTTAATTTTAATTCTAGTTGGGTTTTCTCTATTTGTTTTCTCACAGAACTATTAACTTTATGGGGACACAATCACAAGGTCCGATCACTGAGCCTAATCAGAGATCCCCTTCACTTGTTTATTAACCATTTCTGAAAACCGTTTTAGGCGAGGAAGCGAGAGACAAACCTCGCTGGGCACCGGCTACAAGGAAACTAAGCCAGCCGACGTCACCTTCATGGGCCAAGCCAATCGGACCCGAAGCACACCCGAAGTGGGCGGCTCGGTGGCGTATACGCAATGCTCGGGAATAACAGCACAGAGGCAGTAACAGCGAAAGAGCGAGCGAGAGATGCTGTAAGCGAGAGTTCACTGTTGCAGACTGTTAACTCTTTTATTTAAAACTCCTCTGTTAGCGATACAAATGCAATTACACGCATAAACTGCTCTATTGTTATTGGGCATGTTTTATGCATTGAGCAGTTAGGCAAATTACTCATTTTGGATTTTCATGTAAATTACCATAGCTAAGTGCATAAAATTAGAGCAGGATCCACAGAGTCCCTCAGTTAGGGGATAGGAAGGGCTGGAAGGCAGCGGGCGGCGCAATCAGACCGCCGTTTATAGCGGCTTAACAGTGCGATAACATAATTCCTAATTAACGTCGGAACAACGGCGCCGCCTGCACAATGCCCGCAAAAAGCGCTGCCCCAAAAAAAGGACGAGGGACAAAGCGGATGAAAAGGATACCAGCGAAAGTGGGACAGCAGGCAGGAGGCGGGAGTCGGAGAAAACCGCATCTTGGCCGGATATGCCGTGGCAAAGTGCAAAACACTGGGATAAGCGAGGAGGAGCCGGCAAGGAAAACAAAAGACCGAATTATAATGCTGACGAACAGGCCATAGATGTCGCCGCGGAATGCAAGGACATCCGGCACGACTTTGGGGGCAGAGGGGCCGGCAAAAAACGCAAGCTTTTGCATAAAATTCAATTTGTCCTGTGCAGCAGCCATGAATACGCCGAACTGCGGCTTTAAGCCGAACCCGAATTCACTCCGCCCCGCGTCGTAACATATGTGCGAAATTACTTACGTAGTGCTGCCGCTGACAGTTTCGGATCTGGAGCCACCCAAACCCCATCAGGACCTCAGCCCCTCAGCCCCTCAGCCCCTCTGCCCTGTACCCGCTTCCCGTCCAAACCCAGAAACAGACCCACAAAGGCTCGTAAAACAATGGCTGCATATATGCCATGCATATGCGTATGCAGAAGACACATTCACTTTTTAATACGCAACTCTCGGAACTGCGAATATTTTTATTGTTTATGTAGTTAAATAATTGAAGCTCCCGCGGACACCCACAGTCATTGGCAAATTAAAACGATTTTTACATATATTCCTTTGTTTGGCTTTACGTCGTTTATTGGAAGGCCCGCAGCTAAATGTGTTTCAGAAAATGCAAATAATTGAAAAAACCTGAAAACAATTAACAATAATAGAGAGACATGTCTAGAGTCAGTTACAGGGTTTAGCTCAGGTTAAGCGGGTTTATAGGAGAGTAAACTAGGGGTTAATAATAACCCAAATGTATGTATAGTTATATATCTGAGGCTTGATAAAATAAATCAATTTTTGTATAGTTGTAAAGTGTTAATGAAGCATTATAAACCTTTATTAAATTATTATATTACGCTTAAGATTATACAGTTTGATAGGCTGACTGATAAGTTAGATTTCAAGCCCCACGCACATATTAAACACCTTTCCTCCCTCACCATTTTCCAATTGCAATTCCGCGCCCTTCCCAGCTATAAACAATCGTGCGAATTACCCCTGCCACCGGGAATGAAGAAAAATTTCCAGCTTAGCTGTGCAGTTCACTCAATAGAACTCAATCATGCAAGACCCTTGGAAGTGAATTTCTCCTCGCCTTTTGCGCACCTTTCACTTTTCTCTCACAAGTCATTAATCACAGTTCTTGAAGGTTGGGGCGAAAAAAAAATTAAAAAATTACTCAAAGGAGCTGATAAAAAATTGGATAAGAATGTGCCTGCTTAAATGGGTGGCCTGAATTAATGCGATTAAGTGGGACAAGCGCTTGCTCCGACTACAAAGGATAATCAAATTAGAATCGAAAACAGATACTCCAGGTTGTCGGAGCTTTATAAAAACTGTGAAATGCATAGATTCAGAAGGAGCAGAGAGAGAGCGACTTGGCCAAGGAGTGGGAGCAAAGCTATTGTCACAGTCTGGGGCTTTCATTAGGCACTGAAACAGGAGTGGAGCACCTTTAAATTACCATCATCCTCTTACTTCAAGGGCCATGTGGATTGTCAGTACAATGAAGAAGTCTTTTAGTGCCTAATGCTTTCACTTCAGCCTCACTGATTAAAGTAAAACAAATGGCTGAGGACTCTTTTCGCCGAAATCACAGCGAGGAATCCCCGAATCCTGGCATGCTCGCCAGGAAAACATAAATTTCAGGGCGAGCAGTTCAGCAGCCGCCAATTAATTCAAAATTTATAGCCAGCCAGGCTCTGGCCCATCATCATTGTCCGGACTAGGGAGTTCGGTGCATTCATCGTGTCTGGCTAATGTCAGGCCATGGGCGGCGCATAGCTGTGGGTTTTGGGGCTCGGACAGGGATAATTCTAATGCTGTTCCTGCCGGCTATGAGGACGATGGGCAGAGAGGGCAGAGGACACGGAGCGGCAACCAGGGACCTACCGCATTAGCCGCAATGGCCGTGTGTGACAGCTGGACGATGCCGCATATGACCAGTGCCGTCGGCCGGTTCCTGAGTGTGTCATTTATGCATAGCCGACTGATTGATTTGGCACACTCTGGAGTCCCTGCCTAACACGAGGGAGTCCAGTGATGTCAGCGGCTGTCCCTGCAACTGACAGCCACTCCTAAACTAAAGATCCACTCGAAAAAACATACTTAAAATGGTATCATAAATTAAATAAAAAAGAAAAGCAGACATCTCCTTCAGATGTATTTATGTGTGTAAGGAATATTCTTAATAATTTTAATAAGCATCTTTAAAGACAGACAACTATTTACCCGAGTGTGGCTTCTGTGGAATGTACCAGGGTTCATTTTGAACCAAAGACACCTATGCCAGTTATGCAACAGTTTTGGAAAAACACCATGATATCGTTTCAATTTTGTAAGTTTAACCAGGGCAGTTGGCATTTATGGCCTTCATCGCTGAGGGGAAGTTGGAGCAGTAAATGAAGCCTTAAACGCAGTTCAAATGACAGTGAAAATCTTTTTGCAAATCCTCCAGGCAACAATTACCCGACTCGGACCGGGCGGCTCTGTGCTGGCATTAATGCGGTTAGGTTGTGTAACCTTCATCTCAGTCGCAGGAGACCTCCCGGCCCCCAAAAGTGCCAAAAAATCTAAAAAGGAAATTCGTTTTTTCAGCTTCAGGCAGCTGTAGCTGCCGTTGCTTTTGTTTTTGTCCTGTGGAGCAGGCATCGCATCCTCGGCATGACAACTCCACTCTGTTGCTCCATTTGCAACATTTATGGGATCCGCATGTGGACGAGAGTACGGGCATGTATGCGAGAGGTCACTTTATTGTTTCCAGACAAAATGGTCAAATGGGAATTCGGTTTCGGCCTGGCTTTTTCGTCTCTGTGTGGGTGTGTGTGTGTGGGTGTGTGTGTGCGAGTGGCCTATAGATTTAGATTGAACTGTCGAACATGTAACTCGCTACGGCTTCCGCCCTTGCGTCCGATGGAGATAGGCCGAAACAATGCAAATGATTAGAATAATCGCCGTAGGTGTTTGACTTACCCGGACTTACTTGCCCATAAACACAAATTTCAGTTTGCCGCAATAAAAGTTTCCATTTTATGGCTCTCGCCTGACTCTGGGCCCGAACACGGCCCAATCCTTTGTCCAAAGTGAATTCCAGGGGCTCACTCTTAAATGGATTCGGAGAAGGGTGGCAATTTCCTCTGAGCCAGCTGCTATTAAATTATTCATTGATAAATTCTCAATTATCGTCACCAGTTTGCCCACCCACCCCCCTCGTTAATACGAATTTATTGTTTTTCCCGCTGACACACGGCAAATGAATTGGGGGAAATAATTCATTCACCTTCGCCCCACAAACTCGGCGGAGTTTTTGTCTCTCTCCGCGTCCTTTCGGAATGCTAATTTGTGTCCTGGAAATTTTCGCCGTGCTGGCAAATTAGCTTTTGCGGCTAGGGAGTTCAAAAGAGCCATGTTGCGCAAATGTGTCCAAAAACGGTGAGCGGAAGATTTGTTTTGGTTTCATGAATTTCCCAAAGAGTCATTTATCATGAGCCTGAAGTCATACCTTTTTAAGGAGCACTGAGTTTATTTAGAATTTCTTTTCAGGGAACTTACTAGCAAAAGCTAAGGATGTCACTTTGTGTGGAACCTGATCTGTTACTAGTCATTAGTATTAAACCATTAAGTAAGTTTTTCTATTACTTATCCATCATAAACAATTGAATAAAACAGAATTAGGTACTCAGTTATAGCTAGTTCGACTTGGGAGGACCCAGTATTTTTTCTATTTCGCAGAGCCTGTCCATTACCTGCTGGTTGCGGGCCTTTTGGTCCATCAGCCTCTCTCCTATGGCGTCCAGGGTAGCTGCGATGGCCAGGAGGGAGACGTCAGTGGTCTGGAGATCCCTTAATAAAGGCGTTATCTTGGCCACGGGTACGACGGGCTCTTCAGCAGTATTGGGCACATCTTCAGCAACTGGTTCGGGAACAGATTCCACCGCCTCGCCAACCGCTTCAACTTGGGCAGCTTCTTCGGGAATGGCAGAAGTTTCGGCTATGGCTTCCGGTGATCCTTCAACTAATACCGGTTCCTCAGGCGGAATTGGGTCAGCAGCTGGAGGTTCTGGTACAGCTGGTTCTGAAGCAGCGGTGGAGATTTCGACAGGAGCAGCAGGTTCTACGACTGCGGCGGATATCTCTAGAGTGGGTTCTACAATAACATCTGCTTCCGGAGCTGCTATCACTGCCTCCTCAGAAGCTGCAGCGGAAGCCTCTTGGGCAGGAGTAACTGTATCCGCAAGGGGTTCCGCAATCTCAGCAGCTGCAGAGACATCTGGGACTTCCGACACGATTGGTTCAGGAGTGGATTCAATAACGGCTGGATCGGAACTGGCAGCTTCGACTGCACTCACTTGTCCTTCTGGGATAGCAACTGGCGGATCCTCAGCAGGAGCCGGCGCATCCACAATTTCCTCAACAACAGGTTCAGTAGCAGTAGTTTCGATGACTGCTTCTGGAGTCGATCTGGCGGCTTCGACTGCAGCAGGTTCCGAGATGGACTCTGCCACCGGAGCAGAAGGCTCAGCAACTGGAGGCTCGCTAACTGGAATCTCCGCAGCCGCAGGAACGGTTTCGGGAACCTCTTCTTTAACGGCAATAGCTTCCGGAATCGCAGCCTCCACGGGAGTGGCTTCAACTGGATCCGGAGCGGGTAGTGAGACTTCCACTGTGGCAGTGACTTCTTCGGTTACGGGAGCTGAAGTCACATCAGCCACCGGTTCTGGAGGAGCTACATCTTCGATGGGAGCAGGCACAGGGTCAGCCTCTGCAACTGCTGCCGCTTCTGCTGGAGGAGCTGGATCTGCTGGAGCAGCTGCCTCTGCTGGAGGAGCTGCTTCTGCTGGAGGAGCTGCCTCTACTGGAGGAGCCGCATCTGCTGGAGGAGCTGCCTCTGCTGGAGGAGCTGGTTCTGCTGGAGGAGCTGAATCTGATGGAGCAGCTGCCTCTGCTGGAGGAGCTGCCTCTACTGGAGGAGCTGGCTCTGCTGGAGGAGCTGCCTCTGCTGGAGGAGCTGCCTCTGCTGGAGGAGCTGGCTCTGCTGGAGGAGCTGGCTCTGCTGGAGGAGCTGCCTCTACTGGAGGAGGTGCCTCTACTGGAGGAGCTGGCTCTGCTGGAGGAGCTGCTTCAATAGGAGTCGGATCGACAGCGGGGGGTTCCTCAGCAGCTGGTGAACATGGCGTGGGGATCACAGAGGCAACGACTGGAGTCTCAGAAGCAGCAACAGGTGTTGTTTCAACAGTGGGAGGTGCCGCGGCCTCTGGAGCTTCGGGAACAGCCGTGACCGGACCAGCAGTAACGGGATCAGCAGTGGCTGGAGTAGCGGCAACAGGAGGTTCTGCAACTGAGGCAGCAACCACGGGTGCAGTGACTGGATCAGCGACGATCGGTTCAACTGTGGTTGCAGCAACTGGAACAGCGGCGACTGGTGCAGCAGCGACTGGAGCTGTGACAGGAGCTGCGGCAGGAGCAGCGGCAGGAGCAGCGGCAGCTGGAGCAGCGGCGGCAGGAGGAGCAGCGACTGGAGCAGCGGCGGTGGGAGCAGCGGCGGCAGGAGCAGTAGTGACAGGAGCAACGGCGGCTGCTGGAGCAGCGGCTGGAGCAGCGGCTGGAGCAGCGGCTGGAGCAGCGGCTGGAGCAGCGACAGCTGGAGCAGCGGCGGCTGGAGCAGCGGCGGCAGGAGGAGCAGCGGCGGCAGGAGGAGCAGCGGCTGGAGCAGCGGCTGGAGAAGCGGCTGGAGGAGCAGCAGCTGGAGCAGCGGCGGCTGGAGGAGCAGCGGCGACTGGAGCTGAGACAGGAGCTGCGGCAGGAGCAGCGGCGGCAGGAGGAACAGCAACTGGAGCAGCGACTGGAGCAGCGACTGGAGCAGCAGCTGGAGCAGCGGCAGGAGCAGCGGCGACAGGAGCAGTGGCAGCTGGAGCAGCGGCTGGAGCAGCTGCTGGAGCAACGGCAGGAGCAGCGGCTGGAGCAGCATCTGGAGCAGCAGCTGGAGCAGCGGCGACAGGAGCAGCGGCGGCTGGGGAAGCGGCGACAGGAGCAGTGGCGAGTGGAGCAGCGGCGGCTGGAGCAGCACCTGGAGCAGCTGCTGGAGCAGCGGCAGGAGCAGCGGCTGGAGCAGCGACTGGAGCAGCGGCAGGAGCAGAGGCTGGAGCAGCGGCGACAGGAGCAGCGGCTGGAGCAGCTGCTGGAGCAACGGCAGGAGCAGCGGCTGGAGCAGCAGCTGGAGCAGCAGCTGGAGCAGCGGCGACAGGAGCAGCGGCGGCTGGAGAAGCGGCGACAGGAGCTGTGGCGACTGGAGCAGCGGCGGCTGGAGCAGCGGCGGCTGGAGCAGCGGCGGCTGGAGCAGCGGCGGCTGGAGCAGCGGCGACAGGAGCAGTGGCGGCTGGAGCTGAGGCTGGAGCAGCTGCAGCGGGAGTCACAGTGACAGGGGGAGCAGCTTGCACAGTGACTGCAGCAGGAGTCGCCGCCGGGGCAGCAACAGGTGCAGGAGCAGCTTCAGCTTGGTCCATGCTTAAAGTCCCCGATCTCAAAGTAAATTCGATCAGCTGTGTTTTCTAGACTTCACTTATCCAGTTCTCTCTGGCGAATTACATTCATGGTCAGCCTGTCATGGTCGGGAGACACCTGGGAGGGGCAAATGAAAGCGAAAGGTGAGCAACATGAGCCTGGCGAAGCCCTACAGCGGCCTTGAAATGGGTCGTTGCCTTAAATAAAAGAGGCGTTAAGAGATGACTGAACAGGTAAATGGTGGACACAGAACTAAAGTGGTTTTCGCTCGCTCTTTGAATGTTTGGAAAGCAATCGATCATAATAATTGATTTTTTATTCTGCCTGGCGCCAGTCAGACGAGCCTCAATTCTTGGGAATTGCATTCAGGGTTCTCTCTCGCAGCGAAATATTTATGTTCTGTTATAGCCTACGTTTATACAAGGGATTTTTCCAATTGAATGGCGGATTTATATAGAAAAATTGTGGCAGAGAGTGAAAAATAATTCATTTTAGTCGATTACGAGGACTTACTCTANAATAATTCATTTTAGTCGATTACGAGGACTTCTCTCTGAAATATTCGTTCCAGCACATGCCAAAAAGTAGGCAATACTTTCTATAAACCGAACTTCCTCTAAAAAAAAAGCAATAACTTCAAAGATCGGCGATATTTTATATATGTTTCTGATTGGAAACGATTCTTTCTTTAAATTGTATTATTAATTTAGGAACTTCACCAATAAAATCCCTGTAGGCTTGAAGCTTCTTAAGAATACTAACCGAATAGTTGGTTACTTTTCACAGCGACCGACCTCTCGTTGGGAAAACCCGTTTCTAACTGGCCAGTTGGCCAAGTTTTCCTGGCAGTTTTCACCTCTTCTCGGTGGCTTACCTTCGCTGCGAAGTCCGACAACTGCCCATTGAGAACAAAAACCCTTACGCATAGTTGCAGGTGTTCTACGCCATTTTTTGTGCCTTGCCATTTAAGGTGCTTACCTGCTGACCTTAGTCAATATCCAATTCTTTCCGGTACGCGCTATAAGCGGGCAAGAATGCGTTTCCATTTGGGGTGGAAAATATTCAAGATTTTCCCATTATCGCTATTCAATGCAATCGTGAGTGGCGCGTCTTGGCAGCCCTTTCAGGGATTTATTTTGCCTGATTGCATATCGCTTACCACTCGCTTTGTCAGCTGCACTCGCAGACACATAACTTGTTATTTACACAATGCTGATTACTTTGCCGTATTTGCAATGTAGTTGTCAACAAAATGCGACAAGTTTCCCCCGATCCGAGTACCCGATACCCGGCTACCCGGATACCAGGATACCCGGACACCCGGATTCCTCCATATATAGCCCGCATTCGGCACTCGATACCCAATCCCCGTCGCCGGCCCGCCATTCAATGTCTGATGCAATGACAGTTGACAAACTGCCACGACGTAGCCGTTGGATCGGAACACATTAGCTCGGTGGAAATGTAATCGCAAAGAACTAAGAAATAAATCTTTCAATTTTTCGAACGAGCCCTGGGACGGATGGTGGCGAGGTGGAGGAGTGCAGCCGAATGTGAAGCAATCCACAGAGGCAGCCGGAAGTTGCACATGCCGTCCGCTGGAGCAAGTGTAATGCGATCTGCGTACAATTTTCAGGCGTCGTTTAAAAAGGTCCAACGCCACACCCTGCAGCCCAGGACTCCCGTAAATCCACAGCCCGACACTCCACTGCTCCTGCCCCATTCCCGGGAAGCGAGCACACTTGAGACTTTTGCAAATAGTTTTCCACATATGAACAGAAAGAATTTGTGCTTCGAAATACAAAAAAGTAACAGAAGGATAACAAAAACTGCAGAATGAAAGAAAGAAATACACACGTATATATATATAAATAAAGGAGATGGGAAACGGTTATATGGAAATGATTTCGCCCGAACTGTGGAGGAGCGACCGGAGTAGTTGTGAAGATTGAATTGGCAGTTCAATTTCACGTATTATTGACATTTAAGCGTAAGCATTTGAATATAAACTGAGCCCGGCTCAGGGATGCCGAATGGAAGCGGCTAGCAGCGAGTCCTTTCACAGGATGCACACAGACACAGACATTGGCTGCCTATTATTCTCTGTGCGATAAATCAATCGCATGAAGCAAAATGCAGAGAAAATACCAAGATAAGTGGAAATGAAATTACATCAGGCATACAAATTGTATTTATACTTTATTCTATCCCCTGCTGCATCACTGCCCCCGACAATTGATCCTGGCCAGACCCGCCGATTGGCAGCTTGTGCAGAAGCGGAAAATGTATCTCTTAGGTTCACTTTTCTATTTGCGATTATTGCGGATATCTGACCAGTTTATCAATCTGCATTTTACAAAATAAATATAATAAGGAAATCTCTCTGTAAGTTAATCAGAGATGTGACATTGATCCGATTTAACTTTAAGGTATTTCTGGTTAGACCAGTCAGCCTTTGGCCCTATTTTTTGTTACTTAAAAAGAACTTATTTTTCTAGGAAACTGATTATATACCTATGTACCCATCCACTTAGAGTAAATGATATTTTTTCCATCATATTTCCGGCGCTTGTTCCACCTGAGAGGATCGGCTACAAACAGCACACATCAGCCCTTCCTAAAGGCTTAATTGCCGTCATTCCGCACGCACTTCGGGCGCGTGGAAAGCTGAGTCCAAATACGATTGGAAAAGCCAAATACAAATATGAATACGAAATCGAAATTGCCAGAGTCGAAATGCAGCAATCGGCAGGCGGCAGTGCAGCTCAAGCCTCAATCCGGACCCGCTTCCGGGTGTATTTTGCTAAATTGCAAATATTTCTCAATTCGCATGCATCAGCAGAGAATGCAATGCAAACAATTTTCGCCCAGCGGCCACAATAAAAAGGGAAACCCCCGGCGAGCGCAAAAAATCCGCCCACCCCCCTCGCAAAATGCTGGCTTTGCGAAAAAAAAGGAGCGGCTGAAATCGGCGCCGTATGGCAACCCTGGTAGCTGCAACTATGGCGCAATTTATTCCCAGTTTGATTGGTTTTTTCGTGCTTAATTGCACATGGCATGCGGGTGGGGGGCAAAGGGGTGGCCGTTCCAATTGGGATCGGTGTGCGGGCGCTGGCCCCAATTGGTTGAAAGGTCGCGCTCATCACGTGCTTTAATAATTTATTCAAATTAACACTCGTCAGCCCGCCAGACTGCTGGCCAGCAGAGGCTGTCTGAAGCTGGGTTTATGCGTTGCAGATCGCGAAGAGCCGAAAGAAGCCCCAAGAACTTATAAGACATGAAGTCAATGGTAAAGCAGGAAGTATCTATTTAATTTCATGTATCATCTATTCAGATTAATTATTAACTCTCTATGTATTTTCCTTTTTATAATTAAAACATAAAATAACAGTTTAAGTACATGTATTACTCTCCCATAAGTTGAATCAATTTAAGAGACCCTCGAACAACTTCTGAATTTTCAACTCTGACTTCGATTACTTTTTCGAAGCATAAACGGGTCTGTGAGTGGGTCAGAGTGCGCTCTCGGTTAATGGCCAACACTTTGTGGTCAGGGCAAACCGGAAAACTGGCAGGCAAATGCAAAATATTGCACAGAGGCACCCACTTACCGCCGCCCCCTCTTATCCCTTATCCCTTTTTCCTTATCGGCTGCTTTTCACCTACCCGGGAACGTGTGTGAGTGTGTAAATTACAGCTACATTTTTAATGCATTTTTATTTACATTTACATGGCAGGGCAAACAGGGCCCAGATGAGCGGGGAAGCCCCGCTCTGACACGAACTTTTGACACTTGACAATTTGATTGTTTTTAAGGCAAAGTGTTAAATTATGCAAAGCACATAACAAACACAAATCGAAACGCACGCCCGCACGCACGCACTCGGTGTCAACAGCCACGAAAGTAAAATATTTAAATGAAGTCCCGAACAACAATTTGCATCAATTAAATTCTGAAAAGTACTTCAAGCACTTGCATGTTTTTTCAAGATTTTTGTAGTGCCATTTAAAGCGATTGGTCTTAAGAGATAAATCTACTCAGAGCATTAGATGTAAAAGGTTTAAGCTATGAAATTTAATCACACAAAGTCACTTATGTGGTTATCCTAAAGCACATCTATTTAAAAGGGTTCTTGAATAATTTAATGGCATTTTAATAGATTGATTTGAAGCCTCTTTGCGGGAAAATTGAGCTCTTAATTAATCTCCAGAATTCTAAATAATATAAATTAAATTGCTAATATTAAATGCAACAACCTAAGGCTCTTAGCTTCTCATACTTTCGCCTCGGGCAAAATCTCTGGCAAACAGTTTAAAAAATGCAAATGAATTGCGCAATAAATTAACAATATTTACTTTGTAATTGCAACTAATGTAGCAAGTTAAATGGCAGTAAACTAATTACGATGACTTGGCCTGGTTCAACATAATTTTCATTGCATTTTTTCAACCCTTTCCGGGACTGCTTTTCGTCGCTCCCCTCGCCCTTCCGTGGCGACTCCTTGCTGGCTCCTTTCTTGTGGTAAATTAACTTGAATGCCGCAATGTATTTACCGCTACTCCAGCCAAGGAGTAAAAGCATTAAAAAACCAAAAGCTGGCGAAGACAAAAAAAAAACAATGAACAAGGGGTTAAAGAGCAAACAAATCCGATATGCCGGGAAAGCGCAGTGCCGGCAAGGTAGGAAAAGGGGCGGAAAACCTGGGGGGCTGGGGCCGCGTAACTTTTATCATTAGTCCGCTGGGAAATTTAACGGGCACTTAAGTTTTTCTCACTCGTTTTCAAGTTATTTTTTGCTGAACTATTGTTTAGCCGTAGAGGAAGCCGTGGCCCCATAGTCGCAGCCCATTTCCCACATCCCAGCTGTCACCTTTCATTTGGCTCCCTCTCAGCTCGGTGGAAATTTATATTATGTTCACTCCAAATACGGCAGCATCATTTATAAGGAACTTTTATTTTGTTAAGCCCGCTCTCCGCTCGGGTTTTTGCGGATATTGTTGCAATTTATTTTATTGCATTTTGTCTACAGTTTGCGGATTTAATTCGGCCCCCAGCCCTGCGAACTACAATCTGCTCCCCGGCCGGGTTTTAACAAGCTGCCAAGTTTTTAATGCCAGGCCTAAACGGAAACTTTTTCGATTTGGACCCGACCCGACCGCCGGTCTTCCTCACTACTTTCTTTCTTCCGCTGCCGGGCTTCATTTTTATGATTTTATGGGGTTGATATTCGGCCGAAAGTGGCGGAATTAGGCTTACCAGAGGTCACTTTTTGGGTCCTCAAAGATACTCCCAGATACTCTCGGCTCCAGATAAGGTAACATCGGCTGGGCTACGTGTTTTGGGTTGCACCAGGCAACAGACACGTATTTGCACAGCTTGCCCACATAACGAGGATGAGCCAGAAGTTTATGTCTTGTCTCTGGTTTTGGATTTTGGATATTTTCAAGATGTGAACATGCGAACGCTTAAAGAAATGTCAATTACATTTGTCGATGTGGACATTCCTGGTTCCTGGTGTTGCTGCTGCTGAAATTTGAAATATCATTGTGGGTCTTGGAGCGCCGAGTGACATTTGCGGGCGGCCCAACCCTCTGCGGGCACTCAGCACATGTCCTTTTCGGACAAGGAATCATACCCCACTCGTCCTCTGACAAGAGTTCAGACCATTTTAGCAGCACGCACGCATAGAATTTATGAACTTTTCACTCAGCCCGGCTGGCTGGCAACATGTTTCTTATCCGGCCGCAGTCTCTCTGTGTCTCTCTGTGTTGAGGCCGAGACTGAGGTTTTAATTTAACAGAATTGCTCGTTTGACCGACCAACAAATGTGTAGAACAAACAGCTTTATTGCTGCATTTCCGCATTGTTCACATCATAATTTGAATTGTTTAGCCAGCCTTTTGCTCTGCTCCGGGAGCAATAACTGCGGTTACATTTGCAATAATATTTGTCCTCTTATTTTTTGTGGTCACTTGATTGGCATTCACATATCTTAATATCCCAGTTCTGTAGGGGTTCATTTCCAATATATGTGTGCTCTTAAGGAGCGCACAAAGTCATTTTGCACACTCCACTGCCGCCAGCTCACCTGCTGCACTTCCTCCGCTGCCATCCCTGCGTTTTCCACTCGGAATGAATTTATTCTTTATTGAATGCATTGATGCGCACTCCCTTTATTTACTATTTACTATTTACTATTTACCTTTTCTGTTTGCCTTTCTACTCTAGATTTGCTCGCCCCATTGCCGCTGGCTAGAAGTGCTTTATTTGAATTCAACCAATTATTTTGAATCACTTTTACCCGGTAAAAAAACTTAGTACGATTATTAATAATTTGACTGGAGATTTTGCAATATTAATAATACAATAAACAGCACTTTTATAAATTAAAACATGCATTATTGTTTACATTAATCAACTTTTCAATTAATTCCAATTTAAAGGCTAAGGGGAATCTGTTTTTTAATGATCTTTCTTGTTGAATTCCCCTTTTCAGTTAGCACTCCCCTCGCAGTCATAAATAGAAACCAGAAAATGGCCCAAACTGCTTTGGGCCACATCCAATCAAAGCGCTGGTGATGCGGGGAACAAATGAAAATGACTCTTGAGAGTATGTGGTAAACGAGGTCCCCATTCAGGCCAAATTCAATGGCACTTCCTCCGAGTCCATTCAATCTCGATTCAAAGCCAGCTGCGAACTGCGAGCTGCGAAATGAGCGAATCGGGCCAAGTGAATGCCTCGGACTGCGACCAACGCCTTTGACTTGGCCAAGGGCGCCCTCCTGGAGTGGGCCACATAATAAGCTCTATTTCCGCCCTTCCCAGCCGAATTGCCGGCACTTAGGAACACCTTGCCACCGCATTGAAAGGCGGCCGGAGCAGGTGCAAATAAAACGCTAAATTTGTGTACTTTTCGGCGGCCGCCGAAGCACCGAGCCCCCCGAAAAGTTCCGCGCGAGAAGGAATTGAAAAACATTTACCACAAAACCATTCACATACGTGCGCCGCAATTGGCCCGAAGGATGGTGTAAAGGGCCAAAAGCAGAGGCAAAGCTGAAAGCTGAGAGCTGCAAAAACGCCGTGAGTTGTGCAAAAACTAATGCAGGAAAAGCGTTTGCTTTTGCCCCAAAGCTGCAAGAACGAAGCCAGGAGGTAAAGGTGGGCCAGGTGGGCCAAGTGGCCAGGTGGCCAGGTGGAGTTAGCCAGGAACTGGTGGTGAGGGGCTCCTCTAAGTGCCAAGCATATGTCTTCCAACAAAAGCAGATAGACACTTGCACACGTGAGTGTCACTTCGCACCGGTTTTTCCTTCGCTTTTTCCACCTGCTTGGCATCCGACTTTTCCCGCAGTGCTAATGTCCTGCCTGGGTCCAGTTCCACACCTAATCCAGTTCCTCTGATCTCGCACATCCTTCAGTTTTTTCTCGAACTGCGACTTTTTAGTCATTGTCCGAGGAAACTTTGTTGAGTTTCCCAGACATTTTTGCTCTGCTCAGTCGATCAATAATATGTCGGAGATTTGTTGGCCTGGCTTTGGGCTATTATTGCTTACTGACTGTGGTGTGAAAACTATGTTATTATGGCGTTATTTCAACGGAGAGATGGCCATAAACGTTTTATTATGTATTTTTTGCTAATACCATCAGGCAGACTTGCGGAATTGCCAAAATTTGGGTTAAATGGGATAACAGGTCAGGAGTTACAGCACTTAAACTATATAATATGATGGGATTACAAAGCTAAGGTAGAAGTTTGGTAATTATCAATGAATTCTGCTTCAGCCTTTTATTATTAAATAATTCATAATATATTAAACAAGAAAAACCATCAATATATACTTAAACAATTTATTAGAAAAGACAGAAGTTCTTATAATAAAAAGTAGAAAGAGGTGGATCCTCGCACCGAAAACATCTCAATCTAAATTCCCCAGGAAGAGTTGTTGGCTTCTTGCGGCCAGTCAAGCAGGAGGAGGATGTCAACCCGGCTCCATTTATTACCTTGGCCACGAAAAATCCTAGTAAGCCATCATCCCGGTATTTACACTTGTTTCGCGCCACGGAGAAGGCGCCACGTGCCGCCACATTCCACGTGGCAGGAGCTGGCTGGCTCGAGGAGATTGCCGTCCTGTCGTCGGATCCTCTTTAGCATGTCCGCTGGCAAAACAAGCGAGACGGGCAGGAGTTGCTCTCCATGGTGTGGAGCTGCAGTCTGTAGTCCAGTTGAGCTCCCAGATTGCCAAGTTTCGCCGCTCTCGAGGGTTAATTGTTTCGGGAGCGCGGCACGTACGAGGCGGAAATGCGATGGTGTTTTTACGAGCGGTTCTGATTTATTCAATTATAATGGGTGCCTTGACATGCCCTGACTTTTGGCACGCGTGAATAATGCAATTCGAATAACGTATTAAAGACTATAATCCCGTAAGGACGGAGGGTGGAGGTTGAAAGCCGATGCCAAGTGTCCCAGCCATTACAGGACCTCCCCGGCCAGGACAATCACATAAACACACATTTGCCTCTGAGTGGGACAAATTAAATTACACCAAAGCAGCTTTCATGTCTAGGACATGCCGCCAGTGGGCGGGGGGAGGAGACTGAGCTAGGAGCAGGCAGCAGGCAGGACCCTGTTCTGGCCACGACAAATCGTAATTCAAATAAAACAATGTAATTTACCACAGGAAGCCGAGAACGTGGTCTAATAGGCAAATGCTCCCTGCCAGCAGGCGACCAAGGAAGTTCGACAACAAAGGACGCTCTGGCTAGCATATATCCTGGCACACACACACACACGCACACATTACGGGTGTGCCCAAATTTATCATTGAAATCGGAATCGTAAAGTTCTCGGGTTGGAAATAGAAGCACAGTCAGCGCTGGGAAATAAAAACCGAAGCAGAGCTTTATTTTGGACCGAACTGCGTATAATTATGAATGTAGCTCCAAGTAAACAGTTTGGCATTATGACCCCGCACCACACCCCCTTATCGGGTGTACAAAAAAGGTAATTCGAGATTATCGCCGAGAAACCGCAGAGGCAAACGGAAAACTTTGTGGCAGAGCCCACCCAAGGCAAGGTATCATTTCGTGGCTGGTACTTGTTCATAAAAGTACTCGCCCACACGCACTCAGATGTTCTTACAATTTATGGCAAAACAGATGTATTTGGCTTTATTTATTTGCAGTGAGGGCTCTGGCGGGCTTCGGATGAGGTGCGGGACTTGGCCCCGCCTGTTGTCCTTTGTGCCGCCGCATCGCAAAAATAATCTCAAAGGACCCCCGACCCGACACACGCACTCGCGTCCGGGGGACAAAGGCAGAAATCATATCAGGCAACAACATAAGCACACAAATGCGTGGCACAGGACCCGGACCAGGACCCGAAACGGGAACAGCAGGAGTACTGATGCCACCAGGAGCAGACATGAAAACAAATCCCTTTGCACATTTTCCGAAAATGAGAAAATGCAAAAGTTTTGCTTCGCTCGGCAAGACAATGGCTCTGCCTGGGATGGAGGGAAGGAGCCCGGCTTCATAGAGAAGCGGCAAATTAAAACAAACCTCAGGTTGCCCGTATTCGGAAATGAGCAAAAAATGCCAGTAAGTTGACTTTGTCCGAAGGCCCCGACCCTTGAGTACCCGGCACTAGGCTCGCAAAAAATCATTGGCTCTTTTTGGTGGCTGTATAATCACTTAGCTCTCTTCGTAGCACTGCAATTGTAAATAATACAATGCTCTAGTCAAAGGTTATTAATTGCAGAAATAAATAATATATTTAACTTTTAACAAAACATAAAAGAAGTGGGAGTATTCTGGAAAGGAAGGAAAATCTTTTTTATGAGCGTAAAACTTTTGTGATCGAGTTTTCTTAGAGTTCTTAAAAGTCCCTAATGAGTCGTTGAGTGTTTACAGTTTCCGATGTACCACAATGTAATGACACTGATCCGAACACATATTATATATATTATGGCCCCGCTCTCTCTGATTCCCGCATCCGCATAATACCCCCGATCCTTACAAGTGCCGGGTACGAGAAACCAACAACAGCTACAGGGGAACACGCCAAATCCAGCCCAAACTTGAGAATATTTCGGCCAACTTTTTTCGCCAGCCCTCAGTCGCTCTGTTGAGTTGGCCCTGTGCATTGGACCAAGTTGATGAAATGCCGGGGGGTGTGTTGTCTGGCAGCTTTCCATTAACTCCGATGCGAGCTCTTTGCACCCCCGGCGGGGGGCCCTCGCCACCCATATTGCGGGGCGGGAAGCGGGGAAAGGCGTTAATGTTCGCTGCTGTTTACGTACGGGAATTAACTTATTTGTCAGGTACTTGTTAAGCTAATAGGGGCACATTTAATGCGATGAACTGAAAATTACTGTCACACAGCAGTCACCTTCCAGTGAAGGAATGGATTTCAATCAGGCTGAATTTCTCTATTCGCGCTATTAAGTTAAGTTTTATTTGTAAGCCGAGAGTTTATTATCCTGAGCAGCTCAGTTATATTTATTATTTGATTTTAATCAACTCACTCGACTCCTATTGATAGTATTAATCTGCCTTGTTTTTTGTGTGAATCCCAATAAATATTTCTAATAGTAAAACCCTTTTCAGCCCTTTCCAAGGAGTCTTTCCCAGGAAAATGTGTTTTTTCATTACGACTGGCAAGTGCGCTTTGTAGTGGGTCCCGGAGTGTCCTTGTCTGTCTCGAGTGCACTTCTCCGGCGCTCCGGCACCGAGTCCACCCCGTGGCAAGGCACCCCTCCCGCCTGACGGGGAAGTTTCTCATAACCGGAGGAGGCAAAGACAGGATCTGACGAAGACGAAGACGACTCGGCGGCGCACTCTGCACAAATGAAGCGCAATTAAAATGTAATTTTTATGCAAATTCCGTGCATAAGTGAACTTTTAATTAATTCAGCGCGAAAATAAATGAGAACTTTGTCCATAATTATGCATTCCTTAGCCTCGCTGCACCTATTCGCCCCGGTTGTTGTGAAGCTGCAATAATGCCGGGTTCCGACAATAGAAACTAATTCCCGGGGAGCATCAAATATCCTGGTTCTGATTTCCTGGATTTCTCTACCGGGAAACAATTCAGAAAGTAGACAAAACATGCTTTTTCCCAGAAAAATGCAGAGAGGGGAAAAGTGTTCATAAATGACTGATTACGGTGCTCCATCACACGTCCCGTCTGTGCGGCGCTAAACGCTTAATTAAAATAATAAATGCACTGTTATATGGCGGCAAAGTCCTGTGCTCCTGCCAGTGCCTTGCTCCTTCCGGGAGCGGCTCGCAGAAAACCGCGACACGTTTAGCTAAAAATATCAAAGTGTTAATTTAAATTGCGATACGTGATGGGAATCCCGTGACGGCTCCAGCTCCAGCTCGGCTTCCGCTCCCGCCACGTACATACGCCGGGCTGCGCACAATTTTATGCACGTCCAGCGTGTAAAACACCTAGAGGAAGGGGCCATCAGGCCGGGCACGCCCACTTTGGCTAACAAGCCCGCCCACGGCCTCCTGGCCCGGTTCTTTGCGGTGGCCTCTTCCCCGCTCTCCGTTCCATCGATTAGTTTTCATTTCGTGAACAATTTTTGCATTGGCTGCACTGATTACGGCTGGCGAGCTGATTTTTTTGGCATGGCTCTGAGGTGGAGCCTCGTCCACGTCCACGTCCAGTGCCAGTGCCAGTGCCAGTGCCACACCCCCATCCGCCATGCATCCTCTTCCCAATTGAACTCCCCCAAAAGCCCTTGTGTCAGTGGCTATTATCCGGCCCCTGAAACCGCACCCCTTGCCTGCATTGCGGGCCTTTGCAAATTGCAAAAACTTCTATTGCCCTTTTGGGATTCGACCCTAGGAATGGCTCTGGCTAAACAAATGCGGAGTTAAAGAACAAATTAAGTTAGTCTTGAGCATTTATGTCTTAAATTGAATTGTCTTAAACCCAAGGAATCTTGTTTATGTAAACTAAAAACTAAATTGATTGCTATTGTTTGGGAAAATTATGCTGCATTATTATTTAAACTTGAATTTAAATGTTTATGGTTACAAGATTCATTTTATTTTTCTACTCCCCACCCCACGTTATGGACGACTTTCTACTTTCACTTTTTGAGTGCCAAAAATAAATAACCGGGAATACCTATATATTTTAGTTATTTATGATTTTTTGTTGTCCAAGCTGAACCTCTGAAATGGCTGCAGTGGTGCATATTTCATTTGCAAAATTTTTATGTGAACGTTTTGGCTCAGCGCTGAAGATTCCTAGCCCATTCCGCGCAGCCTTCTCTCGCCGATTCCCTTATCTTGTTAGCCAGAATATTTTTGGCAACGGCAGTGGAAAGATGAACGAGGAACCTACTTGAGGGCTCAGCCGAAATAATCCCGCTAAGAAATGTATTATGGCTGAACAGAGAGTTTCCTGCAAACCATTTAATTTCCCGAGCATTATGTCACGATATTTTAAAGTCGGCTTCATTTCCAGTTTTCTACACTAAATATTTCTGGTAAATAAATTTGAATGGACTCTTCCTTCAATTCCCTGCCTCCATTGCTTTTCTTGGCATTTGATTCGATGTCCTTCATGCACAGTATGCCTTTATGCCTTTATGCTTTTATCGATTGAAAAGGTAAAATATTTAGATCTGATTGATTTACGTGTTGCAGTTCCAGGTACACAGCAGCCGGCTCTAAAAACTTATTGCTGCACAGGACGAATAGATACATAAATATACAGAGACAAAGGATATGTATTCTCCCTTAAAAGCGCTTTATAAAATTTATGAATAAAAGGTATAGTTAGCTATGTGTGATTAATCACTGTAATATATATATATATATATATTGTTAGCAGATATATATTAATTACTATTGTATTAGCGGTCATAGACTAGCATTTTGATATAGTGAAGTTCCCAATATTCCAATAATATGTAAAACGATTAAATAGGTTAAGATTAAATAAGTTAAGAGAGTTTGGTCACTTTAAGATCAATAGATAAGGAGTGAAAACACATTTTTATAAACTTCAGAATTAAAAATCTATAAAATAAAAGTGAATCCATTAATAAACCAGGTTAACAATATAGTCGAATCAAGACTATTTATAGATCATTTTAACAGCAATTTCGATACTGATGAGTGCAAAAAGCTGTTTATTTTGCCATCCCAGCTCAGAGTTCAATCAGTCTTAAATCAACCTTTAATATTTTTCTGTCCTTGCTATTAAAAATGAAATGCATAATAAATTCCACACAGAAGCACATTTACATACAAATTCGGTATCGAGGGCGGACGTCTCTTCGGGCATCAGCTGTGTGTAAATGTCCATTAATGCCGACTATAAATATGTTCGATGTCCGTTCCATTGAAAAGGGTATACACTCTCCCAAAAACGGAGAGTGCAAAAAAACCAAGAAAGTTGGTCTCAAACTTGAGCACTTTAATTAATATTAAGTGGGATGCTGCAATTCTCTGTGAGTCCCATGAAAGCACTCTTCCCCATTCGGCAGAGGGATTCTCTCTTACTTTTCCTTGTTTTCTTTTAATTTGTGAATACGTACGCATAATTCCTGAGGCTCAAGTGGAACAGATTCTTTTAAGCAAATCATTTCGGCCATCTTCCTTCGCTATTCCCAGCGCTCCGCTGGCCATTTTCCCGGCCAGTTGTCCTGGCTACGTAAATTCGCCATGTTTACCAAATAATCAGAGCTGCGTATTACACACACACCCATATCCACTTGTGGCCAGGCACATATACATTTTAAATACATTGCATCTGCGTGCATTTATTGTTGATTTTTTCGCAGCGCATTTATCCACAATAAACTCGATAAAGCGAGGGAATCGAGAAAATCGAGCCGTTGTCAGCGGCGTGAGTGTGCCATTAAATGGAAAATTGTCGAGTCGAGAGATTCCCAATTTTATTGCACATGTTCGAGCACTCGAACATTGCCCAAGTCGATGCCGCCGCCACTGACAGGAGCAGGAACAGGAACAGGAGCAGGAGCTGGAAATGCCCCAGTGATTGCTGGAGGTATGAGCTTCTTAAAGCTGAAAAAGTCAGCTTAAGCCGGGTATCGGATCACGGCTCAGTGGCTATAAGTTGAGGGGGTCATTGAATTCCAGGAACATTTCGTCACTCCATTTTTTATTTATTTCTTGTTAAGAAATAGTTCAGATTTCGCGAGAAAAGCTTACATGGTTAACAATATTTCGAATACAGAAATAGGTATTTATAACTCCCCGTTGAGCCGCTTGCTGGCACGTTTCCGAACCCAAATCGGGCCACGGCCAATACAATATGTCCCCGTAATCACATCCCGTCACCTCGGAGGCGAACTCTTTCCGCATGCAAATCTATGCAGGCGAACCTATGTGCGACCCCCGCATATGGTGCACATTTTAGGGGGCTTTCGCTCCGCTCCGGTTCGAGTATTTATGTGTTAGTATTGCCCCGAACATACATGAAAAATGTGAAACATTTTTTGGAGTTTGGCCAGCGGGCTGCATAATTATTTGCCCTGGCCAGAGGGATCACATTGCAGTGTGTGAAACACGATACTTGCCCCCATATAAGCCGAAACCAATTTGCAGAAGTTCTAATGCGGCGGCAACAAATAATAATAATCACGGGACGCCCAGCGATTTGCACTTGAACGTTGCAATTATATTCAAAGCAGCGCCCCCGTTTCGGGTAAGCCATTAGGGCGCAGTTGTTCGGGAGGCTCCACTGTGTTTGGCCAGGTCCTCGCATCCGATGTTTGCCATTTGGCTTTGGTCAGCCACGGCAACTAAGCCAACATCAGCGCAACATTTGGGATGGTCTAGTACCGAGCAGCCATCGAGGGTCCGCCGGAGTTTCCAGGTCAGAACCAGTGTCAGCAAAACAATTTGAGCTACCGCTTAAAACGCAAATTATAAAATATCAAAACTAAACATTTGCTAATTTTTATTGCCTCATTTAAGCTGTGTGTAATGAGAGCAAACACAGAAAATTCAATTTAAATTTGAGCGTGGGAGGGCGGGAAATAAAGAGGATGGCAGAAAGGATAGAGGTTATATCCTACTAGCCAGGATGGTTAATTAAAGTAGTCCTTAAAACCTACATGGGTTAGTACTATATATACTATTTATATCAGTTTAAGACTCCTTTACCTTCGTTCTTTAGCTTACTTATAATAGGTATATAATAGGTATCAGTATCAGCTGATTTTGTCCACTCTCTCCGCAGTGACAGCGTCAATCCTTATAATTCACCGGTAATCCGTTAATATGCAGCACTCACTCCAACTAACTCGAAACATTCCTTTAATAACCCCACACCCCACAATCCGGCGGCATTTCGGGCTAACTGAGTTAATTGTGCAACGGTGCGTATGAGTAATGCAGTCAGCGGTTGGCACACATCACCGCACGCTCAGTGCCACTCCGGCACTCTGTCCCTGCAACCGGCTCTCCCACTGCTTTTAAGCATCATTAATTTGCTGCGGACGAGCCGAGAGTAATTAAGGATATGCCCGGACTAAGCTCACGGTCGCAGGATGCCCGAGGGCGGATGGAGATCGCCGAGCTGCCGACAGCCGCGCATCCGAGGATACATTTCAAATGGCTGACCAGTGCGACGTGCGGTGTATCGGTGATGGGTTCATTGTTAGCACGCCTGGCTGTTACATGTAGATGGCCATCAGTTTTTAATGGGCTGCGGTCAACAATTCGGTCGTCCCTCTGAGGGTGGCTCCTCCACTCCTCCTCCGGCAATTATAATGTGGGTTCAACGCTCTGCTCTTGGCTTTAATTTGATTTTATTGGCCAAGGTGCTGGCGATGTTGAGGCGGCTGGGATTGTTAGGCGGGCGGGTTATTAATGATGCCGGTCAGGCAAGTAGTGCGAGAGACATTAAATGCTGTCATCATTCATTAGCCGCAGCCATTAGGCACTTGTCTGCCAGGAACTCTGTTCCAAGTGCCTAACACACAACTGACTTACTCCAGGACCCTCAACCCGACATACACATAGCAAACACGTAGTACGTGCACTTAGGGAAATGGGTTTAGTGTCAATAAGGATTTTAATAAGAATTATCATGCACAATACAATGTTATTAGAGCTTAAAGGAATTGTTTTATTTCATAACTTACTAAAGATTAATACCATAAAAATAAGTAGAGCCCCCAGACTTCAGTACCTTAATTAGTTAAAGCAAAGTAAGATTAATCTAGTGCTGAAGTGATTCCTGGAATGATATGTAATTATTATCATTAGTTCTGTGTTTCAGTGCTTCGATCCCAAACAGCTTTCGGTTGTTTATGTCCTGCACATGCAAACAAAATCCTTAGGAAAGCCATACGTTGAATGCGATTAGATTTGTTCCTGGTTCCCAGTCCGGTTCCCTCGGACTGCAGTCTGCAGTGTGCAGGCGGACACCGCAAATTCATTTTAACTGCTCCTGGCCACCTGCTGACTTTGACATCCTTCCTGGGCCTCCCTACTGAGCCCCCGCTCTTATTGTTGTCTTAGTATTTTAATTAAAACGTGTTTACATTCTGCAGCAGCCCAAATGCACACACCTGATGCCTCAGTTTGACCTGGCTTAGGTTCGCACAAATTATGTCTTAGGGATACGAGGCATCTCTATCACCCAGCTCGGCTTGTTTGGCGTGAACAAATATCGAGACTCACCATGCCCATTTCACTTCGTTTATGGAATTTAAAACTGATTTTAATGAGTAGACGGTTTACAATTTATTTAGGGAAATCAATATTAATTCAACATTTTCTCCTTTGACACACAATACTGTTGCTAGCACTCAAAGTCAAGCGTCTTGATTGCATTTTCTACTCGGATTTTCCTCAATTTTGCATTTGCTGGGCACCTTTGGGACGTGCCGTGCCAGCCAGACAGGCTCGCATCCTTGGTCCTTTTCCCTTTTCCGTTTTGTTTGCTTTTTGTTCTTGTTGCTAGTGTTTGGCTTGCATTAACTTTATGACCCTTAACACATAACATCTTACGCCCACTTGGGCGAATGGGTGGATTACCTCGGGAGGGCCACCGCAAATGGCATTCAGACATGGTCGCCAGCGCCGACAGCCTCATTGTCGCTGGCCCCATATTTGATCAAATAATCGTAAATAAAATGCCATAGTAATAATTTTTTGATGTCCCTCTAATGGGCTTTACGTGAGAACAACATAAATTGTGATTTAGTGCCCAGACAACGTAGAACGTGTTGACCGAAGGCCGAAGGTCCTTCTTACCTGCTCGAAAATTGCCGGTGCTTAGCTCAAACGTTTTCGGATACTCTTTCGGGGGAAGGGGCATCAAGGCCTTCTGGGACAGCTTTTTCTTATATCAGGATAAGGCAGATTGACTGCCATAATGGTTATTTTACACTTTATTCAAACAGGACATCAGTTGGGCATTTTATGAAAATCTTTGACACTGTTTCCTATTACAGGAAAATTAAATGGAAATATTTCTTACTATCTGTTAAGGCAAGAGAGAAACTTCAATAGTTTATTTGTATTTATATCCATGACTTTTATTGTTATTAAATATTTATGTTGTTGACCTCTAAGGTATTCTGCACTTTTCATTAATGATTTTAAATAAACACCACTATTAATGAGGATGAATATTTGTTGCCCTTTGGCAACGCGATATATTTAATTTTTAATTAATGCTAGGCAGCCATTATTTGCGTTTAATGCATAATTAAGTTTTCGCACAAGAGCTAAGTAAATAAACTAGACACCGAATAAAAAAGTGGGGGAATTCATTGACCGAATATTAATGTGAATTAAAGTTTTCCATTAACCGTAATCTCAGCAGGGGGCCGCGGAAATGTCAAATGTGAAAAGGTCAAATCTCGGCACACTCACATCCGCACACACAGACGTGCCAAGGGTATGTACGTGTGTGTGTGTTACATGTATATACAATTTAGAGACCATCAATCAAGTCAAGTGGAAATTTATAGCACTTTTGTTTGTTATTATTCGTTTATGCATGAGTTAATTAGAATATTGGCTCCAGCCCGGGCCCCAACCTTTGGCGACCCTTTTGTTGTTAATGCACAAAGATTTACGATGTGTGTGTGTGTTGGTGCACTAGGCCTTATGCCATGCCGCCCGTCCGTGTGCGTTCAGTCGAAACTAGAAAGCCAAAACTCAGTCGGGCCCCGAACTTGGCACGTGTCCTGATCGAAATACTTGACTCGCTAATTTTCCTCATTTCCGCTTTGTTCGCTTGATAGCCCCATAAAAGATTTCCATCAAATTGCACATTCTGCGGCTTCTGGTGGCCAAAAGGGAGAAGGACTCCAAATAGTTGACCCAAATTTAATAAGTATTTCGAATGCCTATTCAACTCGAGGGCGGAAAGCTCTGGCAACTAATTGGCAGCATAGTTTCGGGTTGGCTTCGAGTAAGAGCCGCTTCAAGGAAGGAAATTAGCTTAAAGAACAATTATAAGAGATTTGGAATGAATAAACTAATAAGAGTTTATTACTGGAACGCATACTGGTTTAAATTAAATATTTAAGAACTAAATCAAATCTTCTAAAAGACCCTTCTTACCCAGATGCCGCTTAAGGTGTCGGTTACTAGTTAACCCTCCTATTTAGCGCCACGTTAGCGGCAGGTGAGTGGGCCATCTGAAGGAGTGCGAACACGCGTCGCACGCAGCGGAAATGCCAATTAGAAATATATGTCAACAGGCCAATATCAGATACCATTCCGGGTCCCCTGCCTCTTGCGCCGAAGGAAGAGAGCAGCCAGGACCTTTATAAATCAAAAAGAGCGGAACATCTTCGGTTAACAGGAGTAACAACGCAGGCGCCGCATTGAGAGCACACTCTCCTGCACGCTGTAAGGACTCTGTTAGGAGTCCTGTAAGCCCTTAACAGCCGAAGGAGTTGCCTCAACGAGTTGCCTCGCATTCGGAGGCCATAAAACGCGCCAAGGTGGCCTATTGCCAAATGGCCTGGCTAAACACCGAAAGCCGAGCCTAATTTATGTCAATTAATACATTAAAATTTCATCGGTATTTCAATAATGGGCGTGGCCCGCGGCGCCCCTTCTCGAGCACCGACTTGAGTCCTGAGCTGCTCATTTGGGGGAACAAAATGTTGTCTATAGAAATTAATAGCAAATATTTGTGCAACAATTTGTTTGCTTGGGGCTGCGGGATTCGCACAGATGAGGAGGCGGCCAAATCTCATTTCGGGAATGGGGCTGCGTAGGAATAATCAATTTCAAAATGCCTCTCGTTCCGCATTTTTTTCACTCATTTTGTATTGGTTGGATCCCAATAAAAAATGCAAAACAAAGTCATTGTGGGCTCCTGGAAATCCTCTGCCAGCTGCACCTTTCGTCCGAGGGAACAATACAAAATTTTCCCATCGCCTCGCCAGCTGTTTCCGCCCTGTGACCCCAACTGCTATCAAAAATCCCCGCTAATAATTTGTCAATATTACGTGAGCAGAAAATTGAATAAAAAACGCTTTTGCATTGAGCACAAGAGGCATAAGAGGCCCAGGCAGAGTCTGAGAAAAAGGCCAACAAATGGGCGCCGGTTGAGGAAATGGCTCCTCGCTAGAAATCAAATAAATTGTTACAAATGAGTGCAACTTTTGCTGCCCTAGCCCAATTTCGATTTTTCATTTGCTAAGCTGATTTGCCAAGAGCCCTCTGAAGCCCTCCTTCCCCCCGTGCTGCTCCAGAAACTTTGGCCATTGCAAAAATATGAATAATTCAGCGTGCGATTTCGGTTTGGTCTCCGACTGACTGTCTTTTTGTACCTTTTCCTCCACACACACACCCAGTTGGCCAACGGAAACTGAAGCTGTAATAAATGCAAATGAATCGACGCAAAGTCGTGCATTTCGGCTCTTTGTTTACACTTCTCTGATTTGATATGCGCATCAATGTCAAGTTTCGACTGGGTAGCCCAGCTGGACAAATGGGGCTCCGAGGGCGATATGATATTTTCAATAACCCCGCCCCAGATCCGCAGAGGGATTGAGAGTAGTTCTGTGGAATTGTAGCGATGCGGGGAATTGCAGATTATTCATCATCCTCTTTGATGGGGCCACATTGCCGGCAAACTAATCAAACAGCTAAATTAAAATTCAACCGGAATTACATGTGTGCGTGTATCAGCAAAATAAACTTAATTACTCACACTGGGCCAGCTGGCAAAAAGGTTCAAATTTATTCAGCATAATAGTGCTTCAAACATAGTTCGGGTGGAAACCGCAGAGCTGGAGCCGCACTACGAAGTTGAAAATATGTTAAAATAGGAGATATAAGTATACATTGCATAATTTGTTACCTCTAATTACGGCAGCAGGTACAGTGAGGCCTCGATACAGAAGGGGAAAAAAGCCCACACTAACACAGGTAAGTGTTAGATTTTTAGAAGAACTTAAATATTTAAACTTAATTTATTTTCAGAGCAAGATCTTGGATATTTAAAGATAATCTGTACTTATATAAAACGTAAGATTCTGAATTTTGTTTCTTATTGAAGCTCTAGCTTAGATTTATATCTTAAAACGCTATTTTAATCTAGGAATAGATTCGTGTATAGTTTCAAAAAACCATTAGGTTTGAAAAAGCTTCAGTACAGACTGCTGGGTTCATCCTTGGCTCCCATTCGAGTCGATCTAAAAGTGATTTGAAACTATTAACCCAACAATTGATGGCCAGGAGCAGGGAGCTCGCAGGCAGAAGAGGGATCCGAATCCTGCTGCAGGGAGGGCTGCGGTCTGAGCCCGAATGCAACAAATTGCCGAGCGCCACTCGAAGCCGTCAGCAGCAAGCAAGACAAATTCCATTTCACTCATTGCCAGTATTGACAGTGGCACACACAATGCGGTAGCGGATAGCGGATAGCGGATAGCAGGGCCGTTAACTGATGGCTCAAGGGGTGGTGTCCTGGTTGGGTGGAGTCCTGGTTGGGTGAAGTCCTGGTTGGGTGGTGACTAGTGCGGGTGGGTCTGGGTGACCAGCTCAATTTGCTGGTGTTTGCCAGAGGGCCAACTGATGATCAAGCCACTGCTAAGACGGCTCAGCTGCGACTGATGCCGCTCCTGATGACTGCTCCTGCCCCTGTTGCTGCTGCGGCTACTCCTATGTCAGCTCCTGCTCCTGGCTGGCCGGGGCTGCCCGCGACGCTGGACGGGAAGCTCTGTGCCTCATAATGCAAACAGTTGAAGTGCCCATATAGCATATATATCCGGTTCGAGCACAGTGGTTGGCAAGGCTTCAAAAGGTTCGAAGTCCTTATAGTAATAAGATGGGATTCTCTATGAAGAATATTACTTTCATACAGATGGGTAACCTTTAGATTATTTATATATCTGAAATATTCCACTGGCAATTACAGAGGTTAACTATGAGTAACTTAGAGATACAAGATACATTTCGGAGGCATTAAATTATTGATTTATCTAAAAATATAAATAGAGATCCCTTTCCTTTTATTAAAAATGTAATAACTGAACAAACCATTAAAAATAAATCACAAATGATACGTATTTTATTAAATTTACATTTTATTATCATTCCCAATCAGGTTACCTGAAATATAAACTATTTGTTGGGTCATATTGCCCTTCTGGGCTGCCAGGACCAGTGTTCCCCGCTTCGGAATGTGGGCATGTGCACTTGCACTTGGATGCCTGTGTGTGCATTTGGGATGCCTATGTCGAGATGCCATGGCATGCTGCTCAGCGCTCGAGCTCCCCTGCTGCCCCCCGACTACTTAAAGCGAAAGTAAACTTTGCTTTCGTGCAGACTTCGCTCACTCACACATGCTCGCACACAAATTGCTCTGAATGTTGCCAGGCCAAGCGTGCCACGGGGAGGCAGGGGCCTGGAATCCAGGGGAAGGTTGCAGCAACCCCCATCGGGTAGGTGTGTGTTTCATTGCGGTCATTTAGCCGGTCCTCAATGCAGCGTGTAATGTGGTCGCTTATGCGATGGAGCGCATTTCGCCCAGCCTCCCCCTTTACTACCCTCCATCGGCCTGCAATTGAAACTGCAATAAAAACACTCGAATAGTTCGCCGTTGATTTGGTGCTCGAGACTGGCCGCGGATCCAATTGAATTCATAAGCTGCCTGCGAAACGGGAGCCGCTTGTTTATGACTTTGTAAATGCGAAACAAGTGTGCTGGGGAACATGAGCAATCATCCGCCCCGTGTGACACAGCCGCTGCCAGGGCCGGATCTGTCTTCCTGTCCCCAGGACCCTCGTCTGTGTGCATTGTTTGGTTGTGTAAAAAGTTTTGTATTACAAAACACAATCAGAGACACAGATGTACTCGGCGGGGGTGGCCGAAGTTCGAGGCTCTTTGTGTCACTTCTAGGCGGCAGCGGGCGGAGAATACTGCAACATTCGGGAGGGGTCTCTCTGGAGACTGGAGACTGGAAACGGAAACGCATACGACACGATGGCCAAAGGGCAAAAGTCGCCGCTGCTCGGCGTCGCCGCATAATAATGTCAGCGATGGGCGACGTCTTTTTCCTGCTGTAAATTGCAAAATGCAGCCCGAGGACATGCACATGTGCACAGCTTCGTTTCGGTCGTTTTTGTAGCAGGTTTCAAGACCAACCGGAAGCCGACTCACAGCCCCCCGACCAGCTGCAGCAGCTTCGGCAAAAAGTGAGCACAGCAAAACAGGCCTGGCCAGAAAAAGTTTATGTACATTTAATGCACGGCAGCGGGCTACAAGGAAACAGCACAATAAATCCAGGATACATTAAATAACACAAGCAGGGGGCCCAAGGGGCGTGGCTGGCCGCGCTCAGACAGACAGACAGGCGGCCAGGCGGAGCGGGCGGTCAGCTTCCCTTTTCGTGTTTTGGCGCACTGAATTCTTTTTTCGGGAATGAGCGCCTGCCAGGGTACGAAGCGGGGGGGATTGGTCCAAGCCAAGTGCTCTTTGGAAACAGATTTTAGTTAACTTAACTTTAGTTAACATAATTCTGTGAAGTAAGAGGTCAGACTCTTTGGCTAAAGTGTCATTCGTGAGTTGTGAATTAAGAGAACATAGGTTATGGTCTTAAAATAAGATAAAATAAGATATTCATTTCTTATATCACTTTGCTATCTGGTTGATATTTAGATGGATTTTCTCAAGGCATATATATTAAACCCTGAATTCTATGGAATTAAACAGCCATTAAGGCATTTCTGGAACTAACAACACAATAATACCTTTAAGATGATCTATTATTCTTATTTTCCTAAATTAAAAAGTATATTTCAGCCTTACATTTTAAGTAATTTTGAGTTATTCGATACCCGGCTTATCTAGCGGCTTGGCTGCCTTATTAGCTTGGCTAATAGTCATTTGGAAGTCTACCCTCAAGGAAGTCAGCGAGTCATGTTTTCGGCTGTTTATGAAAGTTGACCAACATGACGCGAGTGGCTGAGTGTGTGTGTGCGCGTTTCCTGTTCATACGCGCTCGTGTGTGTTTCGGCGGAAGTTAAACAGCAGCCGAGGGGGTGAGGCGAGGCTGTGTGGGTGTGTGTGGTTGCGACAGCGCCTGCTGTGGCAACTGCATGCTCATAATAATTTCTTATTTAGTGAGCCACCAGGTGATGGTAGCCACGGCAGAGACCACACACCCGCCGCCTTGTTGTTTGGCTATTTTCGCTTGATTTTCGTCCTTCGTCCTGCTCCGACCTGCTGTCCGTGGGCCAGATTCACACACTTCCCGCTCCATTGTTGCGGAAGGTATTTAAATTCAAATTAGGCAAATGTCATGTTCAATTCGGGTGACAGGGACCTGGGTCCTGGAAATGTCACTGATCATCAGGAAATGCTGTTAATTTGCTGTTGGTCCCGGCTTACGTGAATGGAACATCTTGAAGTGAATGTGGGCCAAGTGACGAACACACACTGCTCCCAGTTCCAGTTCCCGAGAAAGCCGCCCAAGTGTGAAGGGGGAGTTGACCTCATTCGTGGTTCGTTCACTCGTAATGCGCTTAACCACATAAAATTTAACTCAAATAAACTCATTAAAGGCCTACCATCTCGACACACACAGGCACACACACACATTCCGCAGCTATTAAGGGAGGTCCGAAAAAATTGGAGCCAGAGACACGGAAAACATTTTGTTGTCGGCGGCGGGGAGCGGGGCCGTCGTAAAGGAGAGTTTATGGAGCCACATTAAAGTGCGGAAGTAAGTGGCGCATAAAGGACCGAGGAGTCCCAAAAAAAGTACACACAGAAGCGAAACTAAAAATGCAGCTACCGAAAAAACACCGCAAGGAACAAACAACGTGAAAGTCAGACACATTAAATATGATATATTAGTGGGATGGCAGTCAGAACATGAGATATACTTTATGGCTCTGAGGGGCGAGATACGGCGACCCGGCTGGAACTTTACAACGGTCAATAATTCAGTTCCTTCCTCGAGTTTATTATAATATTTTATACTTCTGTTATTCGCCTCCTAATCAGATAACTTGATTATCCTCAACTGCAGCCCCGAGAGATCATTATCGAAATGTATCTGCTTACATTATGTTTTGTAGCTGAGTTTATGGGGCACTTAAATGGTTTATTTGGTTTGAGTTATGGCCAAAAGTTTGACATATTTACTTTCACCATTGCCTGAAATTTGCATAAATAGATTTCAATTTGCGTTTGCACCACGATTAATTTAATTTCTGTGGGGATGTGCCAATAATAAATGGATTTTAAGTGGCTATTCAAGTTGTCTATGGAGAGGTTGTATCCCTTATAATATTGATACTTTTTGGTAGTCCCTGGGATACTCGGATCCCTTGGGTTGCAGGAGCAAGAGGCATCCGAGAAATGCTCGACCTCTTCCGAATAATCATTCCCCCTTTGGTGACGCCAACAAGTGTGGCACTTGATCTTTTTCTTGCCACTTGCCACCGCACTCAGATTGTGATTGAGTATGTGCAACCGAGCCAAGGGCCAAGGATGGCCGGGAGACCTCTACCGCACAGCACATGCTGGCCAGCGCCCTGGACCGGCTTCCCCTTTGTTTGGACATCGGACGTGGGGGGTGAGTGATGAAAATTTCGATGATGGCCATCCAACAATGCCAGTTGGCTGGAGAGGGCGAAAAGGAATTTAATTTTGTGCGAAGCCCGGCTGTCCGGCAGTCCGGCAGCCCGCACCGAAGAGCGTACGTAGTTGTCATCATCATCATCACGGCTGCATCAGCTGTCCCATCGACACTGGCTGGATGATAGAACCCAATTTGTAGCAAATAAAATAAGAAACAAAGCAGGCGAGCAAATGGACACAAGGAGCCATCGCCATCGCCGGTTGCAGGAGCAATTTTGCAAATTCGTTGCAAATTGCCACTCGACGGAGAAAGAGGAATCAGCGTCTCTCTGCCGGCGAGGATCGATGCCAAAATTAGAAAATGGAAAACGCATTCGGCATAATTTCAGTGCCTTCCCCCTTTGCCGCATTTACAATTCGCTTATGCAAAGCCCGCCCCAGACAATCAGCTTTCCCACTCAAAGATAAATCTATACGTACGAATATTTTCCATTTCAAACAGGTAATCGATTTTCATGCTTGTGGCGAAATGTACAAAAGAACCGGAACGACCCCGAAAGTAAACCAACTTTGTTGTCTGTTTCGTTTGTTTTCATTCTTATGTTTTTTCCCCCGGCTGCCGGATTTGGGTTTCCACAGGCACCTACCTCCTGCCACCTTCCACCGCCACCTGCCTCCTGCCACCTTGTTCTTATTCCTTATTCCCTATGCCGGGTGCGTGTGTGGGGCAGTGGGAATCGTGTGCGTATACTTGATATTTATGTTGAAAACTTAAAGCAGTTAAGAGCTCGTGGTGCTTAAAATATTCCATCGGTGTCTGACAGCCAAGTTTATCCAACTTGTTGATTTACTTTTCCCCCACTTTTCAGGGGCCAAAGTTAAGCCACATCAGAGTTTCCGCTCCTCTCCGGTATTGTGTTTCCCATTTAAGGTGAGAACCTGCCCGGAATAATCACATCTCGAGATCGTGTCTCGCTTTTGATCTTCCCAGTGATTTGCATAAGAAAAAATCCAGCAAATGGGGCTATATTGAGCCATCAGCCATCGTTGATAAAACTTTGGTTCGCATTAAGAACTCCCTTTGAATACCTGGGATTTGTATAGAGTATAAGGGTATACAGGGAAACTTAGCTGGGGATCTCATTCCACCAGGCTCAATCGACCGATAAACTATCCGAGAAAATTCCATTTTGTAAATAAATGTATACTTAAAGTCTACTTAATTTCTCCTTTTTTAGTGCTGGTCTTAACATAAATGTATAATAGAGTTAAAATACCTTTAAATCTCTTGAATTTCTCCATTTTTAGTGCCTGAAAGTGCATCGACTTCAATGGGAAACTCAAATCGTCGCAGAAATATTCTAAAGTGCAAAAGTGCACATGTGCCCAACAAGAAAGAATCCAATTACGACGGCTACTGGGATATTTTTGACAAGTATTCAATGAATTTCATTCGAGATTTGTAACCCCGAGCCCTGCCAGCCGCCAGACTTTCCCAGGAAACGAATTAGAAATGTGTAAAACAGAAGTTGCTCCGGAGCCGCAGTTGGCCAGGAGCCGAGGAGTCGAGAGCTCCAAGTGAGACGTGAAAAATATCCTCCCTGCCTGCGTCGGCACGGGCAACAGGAAGGGCATCGGCAACTGAGTCCTGAACTGAATCCTCCGCCTGACCGGAAGAGGAAAAATGATTTCCGGGCGGGTCCGGGCGGGGTGATAATTCTGCGGTATCCGGCAACTTTGCGTGCAATCATGGGGCGGCTTGTCAGTTAGCTGCTCGGCGGTACTTCGCAGCAGCTGGCACTGCGGGTGCAACCAATTCATTTCATCGAATTATGTGGCCCTCCCACCCATTGCATCTGCATAATTTTAGACATTATTCTCCTGCTCGCCGGCGAAAAAGTTTCAGCTAAAAATGCGGCGAAAAAGGAACTTTGTCAAAATGTTTGCTCAAACTTCTGGCTAGTAGAAAAAGTGTCTGGCGGCGAGACGAGCCGAGAAGTGCAAAAAATTATCACTATTGTTGCAGATTTGTTAGCTGACGGTGGAATTTGTTGCGGCTCTGGTTTTTGATGGAGGTGCGGCGGCCTTGACAGCCAGTCTCCTTTCTAACTGCAAATGAAATGCAAAAAGTATAAATATATTTGGCTGAAACTAAATACCCAATTTAATGAATTTTCGTTAGATAAAAGGCTGATAAAATGGCACCAGAGCAAACTAATTTATTTATTGATATATTTACTCTCTACTATTTTAGGAATCAATTTTGCATATGGCACACTCTTTTTTGGCTCAAAAATGATTTTAATTTTGTTTCCTATTATTTAATGAAGCGGAGACTAAATCGAAGCGAATAAATATATCGTTTAAGCCTCAAAGTAAGCAGTAAAAGTTATAAATTAGGTCAGCTCTTTGAAAATCATTATTTTAGGACATCTATTTCGTTAGGAATAAATTTTCCATATGCCACACTCCTTGGCTCAAAAATAATTTGACTTTTGTTTTCTATTATTTAATAAAACGGAGACTAAATCGAAGCGAATAAATTTATCGTTTAAGCCTCAAAGTAAGCAGAGAAAGTTCTAAATTAGGTCAGCTCTTTGAAAATCATTATTTTAGGACATCTATTTCGTTAGAAATAACTCTTGCATATAGTACACTATTATTTCGGCTCAAAAATGATTTGACTTTTGTTTTCTATTATTTAATATAACAGAGACTAAATCGAAGCGAATCAATATATCGTTTAAGCCTCAAAACAAGTAGAAAGAGTTCTAAATTAGGTCAGCTCTTTGAAAACCATTATTTTAGGACATCTATTTCGCTAAACTCCCTACAAATCGAGTTTCCACATTATTTACATATTTAAAAGCAGGCAATTTGCTGGCCTTGAGCTCTTGTTTTGGGTTCTTCGAGAGATTTTGCCCAACTGATTTCGGGAATTTCTTTCAACTGCAGCAACCCTTGAGGATGCTGTGAGGCCGGCCTGACCCGAGCTTCATCCTCGATTAACTGGCTCGTGGCAAACTTTGCCTGACAAATGATATTTAAATGAGCTGCATTTGAAAAGTTAACGGTGAGCGGTGCCCAAAGCAAATGTCACAAAATTGACAGGATCCCCGAGTGGGTAGGAAAAGAAAGGAAAAACTGACACAAGTCGCCAAATTAAATATGCCAAGAGGCAAAGGCGAAATCGGAGCCGGAGCTGGAGTTGGTGCCGGCCAAAGGAACACCAAACTTTTGGCTTGCAAACATTCCTAAACTCTTCGCTCGGAGGTCCGACATCCGAAATCTGGCCCCCCTGATCCCGCCTAATGTCCAAAGATGGCAAATTCGCTGCTTAAGCGGCCAGAGAGCCGGGGGCCAAGTGCTTTGGCGGCAACTTTAAGTCGCATTTGGTTTCCTAATGCGGCTCAGACGGCTTCCCATGCTGCGCCGTGGCAGCGCGTCGGGCAAATTGAAATGAAATTGAATTTAGCCGGGCCAGGGAAGGGCCACAAGGGCGGGGGCGGGTCCGGATAAAAGTTGACGCGGGTGTGGCAGTTTTATTTACAACTATTCCTCATGTGAGTGTGCTGGGAAAATGCAAAAGAGTTTAATTTGCAATTTGTCGCCCTCATTCAACGCTTAACTTTTCACTCGGGCGGTGTTTGTGGTTGCATATGCAAATGCCTGCCCCCCCCATTAGCCCCTCACCTTGCCGCGACCGCTCCCCCCTTCCCCACTGGAATGGCCCGCAGCCCTGCATATGCGATAAAATGTATAAAATTTTGCGCTAAGGCCCCTCTTGAGTTGGGCCCGGAGTTGTTGCCGGCTGCCTCTGCCCTCCACTGGCAGTTTGTTAAACGCCTTTCAACGGCGTGGTGAGCTAGGCGCAGACCTTGAAATGCCGCACACACTGCCGGTCCAGGCCAGAAGCTATAGCTGCCAGCTAAAGCCGGTAGTTGGTAGCTGGAACTGGTACCCGGTGGCAGGAGCAGGTCCTGCTGGAGCCGGAGCCGGAGCTGGTAGCCGAAGCCACTCGAGCAGCTAACCAGCCAAAGCAAACTTTTCTGCGGCAAACGCTTTAAAAAACCATTCCGCAAAAGTCATTCTGTAAGTTGGTCCTGCATCCTGGCTACGCATTACACTAGGAAAATTTCCAAAAGGAAGTGATTTAAAAATTTTAACTGATTTCTAAGAAGAAGTTCCCTTAAAATATTAAGAAATTCCATCGAAAATAAATATTCCTACATTTAATTTATTTATTTAGCTTGAACATCAATATCACAGCCTTAAGTAACAGCAGTGCAACTATAAAAGTATAATTTAGTTAATTAATCAATTTAAAGTTATCCTTCAACACTTGAAATTTAAAACAATTCAAAACAATTAAGAAAATGTATTAAAAAAAAGGACTGTATTCTTTTTTCCTGAGTGCACTCACCCGCTTACATGTTGATTTAGCAAACAAAATGTTTTAATTGAATAACACTCTGGTGTTTCACTGCTGCTTACTGGCAAGTTCAAGTGCGCCATTGTCCAACTATGCGTATACTTGTCGAGTGGGTTCAACTGTGCGTATGCTTGATGTGCTGAGCATGCGGCGGGGTGGCGCGGTAAAATAAATTATTAATTGGCATGACTTCATCAATCAATTTCGCACACCGCAGGCCGGAATTAAAAATAATCTGCTACAATTCTCATGGCGGAAAAGCGCTAAATATTTTCACACACTCCATATACACACTCACTGGCTGGCGGACCTATCCATGCAAATTGAATAGCACAAAATTCAATTTGGCGTGGAACAAAAGAAAATGGTCGACGGCAAAACAAAAGCAAAAATGTGTTAAACATTTCGGTAATTTAGTTGAACGATTTGCATTTCCGCTGGGGAATAATTTCTGCACTTTTGTGCCCAGTGACTGCCCAAATTGAATTGGCGATTCGAGTAACAAAAAGCCGGCATTGGATATGAAATTCGAGCGTTTATATGAATTTAATTAAATATGTTTGAATACGAAAACAGTTTGCTTAAATTGTCGCCTGCGCACAGCAGAATTTGCATTGATTGATGCCATTCGGTGATTTATTGAACCTGAGGTTTGTCAGCCAAACAATATCTCCCTCCAACGCCGCTTCAATTATTGTGATTGTCAGCTGGTAATGGCAGGGCATGTTCAGTACAATGCATACATATTTAGCCGGCTTTCGCTTTGTACTTCTTGAACCGCAGTGATTGATGTGGCCATGTTATCACCGAATACAAATAACTCTCGCTGCATCTGGTCTTGTCCCCGACATCCGAACGTATTTGGTCAAAACTCAATTTAAATTGCATTTGTGTAGCGCCTGTCATGTGTGTCGGCATGTGTCGCCTGTCATCGGGCCCTTTACTCGAACTATTGGATAAAGGAATCATCTAGATGTCTATGGAGTTGCCGAGGACCTCGCTGGAGTCGTCCTCCTCGTCCCCGTCCGAGTCGAAGGTATTCTCCGGGATGTCGTACAGCCGGACCATTGGCTTGTTGGGGTCCTTCATGACCAGATACTTCCCGTCCGACTGCTTCATCACCAGGTCCACCAGGCAGCGCAGGATGCCCCAGGCATTGTCCATGTTCAGGTTGATCTGGGTGGCGAACTCCTGCGGCTTGAACTGCTGCGTGCCCAGGATCACGTGCCGCAGGTGGTCCCGCGGACTCACCCGGGACACGTAGCCCAGCTTCAGCTGATCGGACCCTGCCAGCACCGCCTCCACGGTCCAGCGGGCCAGCTTGCAGGCGTTGTTCCGCAGCTCCGAGGCCAGGACCGCGCCGCGCTGCGTGTCCAGCTTCTGGCGCCACTCCACGCTGCTGGCCGCCTTCGAGTCCCACTCGTTGAGGGCCTTGATCGAGAGGAACTGCATCTCGCCGCTGGGCCCTTGGATGACCCCGTTGTGCTTGCAGCGGGCGACCAGGACGAGCTCATTGCCCAGGTCCCACTGGCGGTAGCGGTAGCCCACGGAGGCCAGCTGGACGCCAGGCTCCTGGAAGGGATTCGGTTCGTCGAATTTAAAACGCGGTTCCTGATCGCCGCTGCGCAGGACCTTATAATCCAAGGATGTTTTGGGATAAATAATTTATAAAATAGAGAGTAAGTAGAACATACCTGCTGGCCGAAATTATGGTTGATGAGCGTGGCCTCCGTGGCCAGGCTGTGGGCCGAGTTGATGGAGCCCTCCTCGTCCATGGGCGGATCCAGTGAAGTCTCGTTCACCGTCAACAGGTTGAAGCGGGTGTTGTCCCGCTTGTCCAGGAAGATCTTGGAGCCCAGCTTCTCGATGACCACGTCCCAGGAGTAGTTCGAGCGGGTGCAGCACATGATGGTGGCCAGGATCTCGTCGGTGGCAAAGACATTACCCATGGTCTTGGAGAGGCGCCGGATCACCGGATCATCGGTGGTGGTCACCGTGTGCACAATGCGGTCCATCTTGAGCAGAGGCCGCTCGTTGCGCAGGTTGATCCTATCATATAACTTGTCATAGAACTCCAGAGAGCCGCAGGTGACGATGTCCTGGCCCTCCTTGACGTTCGGCAGCGACAGCTTGAGGAGGCGCGAGAAGTCCAGCTCCTCGACCGACACCCAATCGGAGCGCACCAGGACCGAGCTCTCCCGAAGCCTGGAGGGGGCATTCCGGCCGAACCGGCGGCCCTGAGTACGCCGCGTGTCGCGACCCTTTCCGTATTTGGTGCTATTTCCGGTGCCGCCACCCGCCGTGGGTCCACCGCCCATGCCCGCCGGGCCGTTGCCCCGCCCCATGCGACCCCTGCCCCCGCGAGCATTGCTGCGCAAGTTGGGGCGAAAGCGACCGCGCTGGTAGTGCTTCTGGGAGCGGGTGCCCGTGTTGTCCACCAGGTGGAAGGTGGTGTCGTCGTCCTCGTGGAAGTACGCGTACTGCCCGCTGTTGCCAAAGGACGAGGCATACTTGTTGGAGAACTTCTTCTCATGCGGCGGCACCGTCCAGTCGCAGATCTTGCCCAGGCGGTCGCCCTTGCAGAACGGCTGGTAGGGCACGTCCATTTCTGGCACCTCGCACGGACCCCAGCCGTGCTCATTGTACTCCACTTGGGGCTTAATAAAGGGAGCGTAGTTCGACATGGTCCTGGGGAAGGAATACCGGAAAACCAAGGAAAGTATACAAAATTTACAAGTTTTTTAGTGACCGATTAGTTCTCCCGGGCAAGAAAAACACACTGAACCAGGTCAACCAGCACTATTTGACAGGACACGAAACCAATGGCAGCTTTTGACTGGACTGCTGGATCATTAAATTTATCAAATAATACAAAGCTTATAAGTCAGTACTTGATTTCAGAATAAATAACATTTTTCCATCTATAAATGTAAGATAAGAATGTATAAAAAAGCATTATAAATATGGTAAAATGATTGTAAATAAATTTATTACTGAATACATCGATAGCGAGCTGTCTGAAATCCTCTCCTGCAACTGCATGTATTGTGTTTTATATATAATGAATTTTTACTACTTATCTGAATACTATATCAATTGTTAAGTGAATTAATTTTTCATAATTTAAAGAACTTTTAGTAATTTCTCCTATTTAAAGTTGGGCCAGATTCGGTCAGGTTGAATAACCAAAGGAAGCTAAAGTCTAGCTTTTAATTATGTATTTTGTTGCTTCTGAATTTCCTGTCACGATGGAAACGAATTTACCTGCTCTAGGTGTCAGAAAAAAGTACCCCAAAAGGAGATCCCTCCCTTTAGTTGAGGTCCTTAGCCAGGCAGCCGCAATAATAGAATGTGGAACTGCCTGTTCACCTTTCGGTTCATCACCAATCTCCTGCTGTTCACCTTGGCCACGGCCCTGCTCGTCCTGCGCTGCCTCAGCTGATCGAGGATGACTCCATTCCCCGGTTCTGTAATTTTTTACAAAGTGCTTCAATAAATGTTTGCTGAGCTGTGGAATCGGAACAGGAAGCGGAGTAACTATCCTGGGATTATCGCTGGGCAACGCACCCGGACTCACATCGGCACGCCGCCATTCACATTACTCCAACTTAGGGCCATTGTTCGCGGCTAAGCAGCGGGAAAGCAAGGACACAGGGGCACACTGCAATACAATGGCAACGAGAGTCCTGTATGCAGGACCCGGTCAGAGTCCGCTGCTGCCGGCCTCCTTATTCTCGGCTGGCAGCTCAAGCACCTTACAACAGGCTCGTTAAGCGCAAAAGGCCAAATTATAGTAAAACTAACAGAAGGCAAAAGGTAATCACATAAAAAGCTTGTTAGATAACAATGTGAGAAGCGGCGAAAAAGGAAGCGGACATCCTGCAGCCGGCTCAGCCCCAAAAAGCAACATGTCGAGCGTGTGAATGTGCCTGGCTGCGTGGAAGATGATATGGGGAGTGGATGTGGGCGAAGGTGAGGGTGTCGGCTTGTGGCGGCAGCTCCCTGCAGCTTCCCAGTTCCCAGTTCCCAGATCCAGATCCCGCTCCCCGGACAGTGAGCTAAGCTTTGTCAGGGCGACAGGGTGTCATGTTGATGTGTGTGTCACTGGCAGCTGCTTACATGGCCCAGCTCCAGATTCCCTCGCACTTGCCAGTTAGGACACAGAAAGAAAAGCCTAGTGATATTATTAACTTAATACATATTTATAAAGATCATTAACTCATTTTGTATCAAAGTTCCAGAGGAACTCTCTCTCTAGGTGGGCAACTAAATCAAAATAAAGTAAAATGGAATTTCTCCCAGTGCAGACTTAAGCCTGGCATGTGTGTGCGAGTGGCAGTGAGTGCCAGCGAGTGAGTGTGTGTGGATTATAATTGCCATGCGGCTGTCAGTGACTGCAGGCGGCACCTAACGGCCCACAGCTGCAGATGTGCGGCTCGTGTTGCAATATCATTTTTAATGCAAACCACATGCCACATTATGCAGCTGCATTGCCACGTCACCGCTGCGGTTTCCCCCCCGCTCTCCCTCCCTTCTCGAATCAGGCACCTCAGCCTCCGCCAGCGCCTCGCATCTTCATCTCATCTGCCATCGCCTCTGCCTCCTCGCTCGAGCTGGAAAAAGCGGCAGCGGTTTAGCAAAGGAATATAGCCAAGAATAATGCCCTGGCACATAAGTAAGTACTTACCCGAGGAACAAAAACAGCAGGAACAACAACTGCCACTACTACACACAACACTGTATAGTGTACAGTGTACTGTGTACTGTGTGTGTGCCACCAACAAAAATAACAACGGCAGCAGCAAAGTAAAAACCGCTGCATACTTTGCAGGGCTCGCAAGCGATAAACGACGACGACGATGCCAAGCCCCTCTCCGAAGGGTATGCCGCGCCGTCCAGGATCCCCCTGAAAGCGAAATTAAAAACACATTTTCACAGCACAATTTATTTTGAAAATTACTCAGTGCTATCGCCCAGGATTGACGGCTTTTCGGTGCCTTCGTGGCGACCAGAAGTGATTGCAAATCGGAGGTAAACTAAGGCTTGGCTATTAAGTGGGAAAATAAGAAATAAAGTGGCTACCTGGGAATAACTAGAGAATATTAGAATAATTAGGATTCCTAAATATAATACTGACTGCCAGTTAACGATTGTTTTCACCAGAAATGCCATGGTTAAGTACAGAGTTACTTGAGTCTTTTACATTTATTTTCCAGGAAGTAGTATTAAGTACAAGGCACTAGAATTAAGTAATACCACCATAACAAGTCTGTTTATTTTTTCCAGGGTATCTCCTACTCGATCAATATTTTCTCCTCTACGATTTCGTGTGGCTTCAACGCGCGTCGAAAGCTTGGGCTCTGCTGCTGCAGCTTTTGTGTTGCATAAAAATTAAAATTTATGCCAGGCAACTTGTGCAAAGCACTGCAAATGCCATTGTTTCCCACTCCCGCACACTTTGCCCGTCCTGCTGCCGCTGATGATGTTTTTTGGGCGGAGGAAGGACATTCACGTTCTGGGTGGCTGCACTCACCTACCACCTACCGCCCCCCTCGCCGGCTTGTCAAGCCCACTTACATTCAATTCATTCATCTCCGGCTGAAAAATGAAAATAAAAGCGCCGCTTACCCCGCTTACCCCGCCTCCATAATTGCACAGCAATTATACGTCCTGCTGCCGACAAGATGGATACGTAATTAATAGCACATTAAATTGGGCCACAACAATACTAATTGTCCTGATTGATTTATGCAGGTAATTAAGGCTTTAAGCAACCGAGGGAAATAAATTTCGACGAACGAGGGCTTTTACCCTCCACTCACAACTCTCGTTACTCACATCAGTCAAAGCCTGTAAAAAGCCAGTCAGCATGAACACGAGATAGGTGCGGAGTCCAATCCCTCGGAGCCAAGTCAATGAAAGATCAGATTAGGGAATGCCCTCGCGAGTTTTAGCCATCAGCCTAAAGTCGTTTCCTTTGCTCCGAGCCCGGTCAGTCCGTCAGGTAGTTTACCCACATCGCGTCCCGAGTTCCCCGAGTTTCTTTGTCAGGAGTTTCTGCGACTGCCAGAAAGCCCCGAAGATGGAGCTGCCGGAGGGAATCCTCATGGGCTTCGGCAATCCCCTCCTGGACATCACCTGCATCGTGGAGGACAACGTGATCCTCGAGAAGTACGGCCTGAACGCAAACGCCGCCATCATCGCGGAGGAAAAGCACGACGCCCTCTTCGACGAGCTGATGAACATGGACAACGTCATCTACTCGGCGGGCGGAGCCTGCCAGAACACCATGAGGATCTTCCAGTGGATTGTCCAGACCCCCTTTCGAGCCGTCTTCACTGGCGGAGTGGGGAACGACCGGCTGGGCGAACGCATCGCCAAGAGAGCCAGGGCCGATGGCCTGCTGACGCACTACCAGGTGAAGGACGAGCTGCCAACAGGTAAGATCTAAGTCACACCTACTCCTCTTTCCTTGCTAACAGCATCTTCTGCCTCAAGGCTCCTGTGCCGTGATCATCAACGGATTGAACCGCTCTATGGTGGCCAACCTGGGCGCCGCCTCGCTCTTCACCGAGGAGTGGATCGAGGACGAGGAGAATGCCTGCGCCCTGGAGCGCGCCCAGTACTTCTACTTCACCGGCTTCTTCCTGGCCGTCTGCCCTCCCGTCGTGGAGCGCGTGGCCAGGATGTGCTCCGAGTCCAACCGCCTGATGATCCTCAACTTCAGCGCCGTGTTCGTGCTGCAGATGCAGCGCGTCTCTCTGGGCCATGTCATTCAGTACGTGGACATCGTGATCTCCAATAAGGAGGAGGCCATCGCCTTCAGTGAGGCCAATGACTGGAAGACGAAGAACATCTTCGAGATCGGCCGCCGGCTCCAGGCCATGCCCAAGCAGAACATCCGCCCGCGCCTGGTGATGATCACAGACGCCGTCTGCCCAGTGCTCTGCTTCCAGGAGAATGACCGCGTCCTGGAGTACCCCGTGCCCAAGGTGGACAAGAACAAGATCTACGACACCAACGGCTGCGGCGATGCATTCGTCGGCGGCTTCCTGGCCATGTACGTCCAGAAGATGCCCCTCGACTACTGCATCCGCACAGGCATATTCGCCTCCCAGCAGATCCTCAACGTGATCGGAGTCCAGATCGAAAAGCTGCCGAAATTTAGCGAGATGTGCATGTAAGACTTATTCAGGGACTTCAAAGCAGTTAAGGGATTTCAAAGGATGTCCGCACTCTGAATATAAATTCTTAGTCCAATTATGGTGGCTTTATTGGGTATTGAGTGGCTTTAGGTTAAGACATAATTTGTTCCACTAATTTCCCTTAGATAATCCACTCCCGAGGGTGTCTTACCATTACCTTAGATCTTTACGATCCTTAGATTAGCTTTGCTCTCAAGTTATAGCTGGTAAATTAGTGCTATCACAGCTAGACACCAGACACAATTGTGTTAAGGCGAATAAATACTTCACTTGATTACCAGCTTAACCCGCTCGCCCCCCGAGCGATCAATATAATAATTTAAGGCACCCGAGGCAGAGAGACACCATCGGAGAACCTGCCTCTGGCCGCCTGGACTTCCTTTGGCCCGCACCTTGGCTGGCATGTTCATGCCGGCGAGTGTCCTGTGGCTCTCGGCTCTGCCTCTGGCTCCGGCAAAAATAAATACATTTAAATGTATAAAACGTCCTTTTTGCTCCTCGCCGCCGAGCTGTGGCTCTGCGAGAAAGGCAAACAGAAGTGATGTAAAAATATGCGTTGCATACTTTGCAGCGCCAATGTAAATTTCCGCCCCACACCGCCCGACGGGTCTTTGTCTTTGGGGTCCTGGCGTCTCCTGCCGGCTGCCGGCTGCTGGCTGCCTGCTGCCTGCCGGCTGTTGACTTTTGCCTGACAAAATATTGCTACCATTTCAGAGAGCCGAAGACGGAGAAGGAGCGAAGCTGAGGCAGCTGGACATGAGCACGTGCCAGCGGACAGTGGTCTCAAGTTTTTAATTCTCTTAAGTTAAGGCTATTTAATTTGAACCTGCATACTTGCCTCAGTACTTGCTTTTTATTTGTGTATATGGTTTTAGCTAATTTAATATATATTTATATTTTTCTTGTGATTGAAAGTACCCCTTCTTTATTGTTACTTATATTACCATAAATAAGGAAAATAAATATCTATCGTACCATAAATAAGACAAATAAATATCCAGAGAACAATTTGTAGAATGCTTACAGTTGCCTTTACATTTAAATATTATTCAGGAAATATTACAAGCTGCTCTGTATACCTTTTATTTAAACAAATGCCACACTGTAGCTGAGAGGATGGAGGGCGCGGGGCGGTCCAGTGACTGTCTTCCACTGATTAAAACGATGCGTCCTCGTGACAGCGATTTTTTCTCGTTAAATCCTTAAATGTCGCTTCGTTTATCGTGAGCTTTGTTTTTTAACTTTCACAGCGACCCCCTTTCCCTTCGGAAGGAATCGGCTTCGGCCGCTGGTCGCTGCCAGAGCTCAAGCGATAATTTATGCATATATCCATGGTGATTTATGACATTATCCCTCCCGCTCCCGCTTCACCTCCACTCCAGCTCCACTCCTCTGTGTATGCCCAGTGGCTCAGCGCTTCTTATTCACTTCCCCGTTCTGGGACACCGCGCAATTAGCTGTGGGAAAAATGAGCAGTAAACAGCAACTCAAAAAGATTTCCTTTGTCCAAAGCCAAACAACTTAAAGCTGAAAAACTCTGCTTAAGACCGGTGCCCCCGTTACTTTGCATTCCGCATCCGCAAACTTCAGCGCCCGGCGAGGGACTGGCAACTGTAACATAACTAACTAAACCGAAGTGAATGACTGGGAACGAGGGGAATCTCGGCTAGAAAGTTTTCAGATTTGTCATATGCACATCTCGGAGCTAATGTTCTGACACATGGCTCCCCGACCCGAGGGCCACATGAGTTATGAGTTATGACTTGAGAGGTGAGATCTCCTCAGACGGAATCCGGGCTGACAGCTTAATTACGACAGGCGGGACAGGGACCTGGAATCGGCTGCACTCTCGGCTCCGGGCGGGATTTTAATTAACTGGGCCAGAATTTTATTAAAACTGCTGCGAGACCTAATTTATTGGACGGGTCCCGGAGCCTGAAGTTTGATTTAAGGTTGACTGAACAAAGAGGCCTGAGTTTCGAGCCGAGCTAATTCTGGCTAAATCATAAGTCAGATGAACATGTTTCGCTCGAAGATATGAAGCGATGGTGTGTGTTTTCCAGTGAAAACTTTTCGTTTTTCTTTTTTTTCTCCTGTTACAGACTGAGGCCTAATTTATGCAATTAAGTGATTTAATTTGATTAGGTTCCTTCCAGCCAAGGACAGGTGGAGCCTTCGGCAAATTGCACTTGTCATGTTCGTATAAGTATGTGTGTCCTAGGACTCGTAGGAGGACTCACTCTAGACGGGAATGGGTGTGGTGACGGGGAATAGCTGCGAGCAGACAACAAACAAACACGCATGACGTGGAGAGCAGCTCATAAAAATCACTCATACGCATTGGGCGACAGCAGCAGCGGGCAGGACCCCCAGGACTCGCACAGGACAAGTTTCAAATGCTACTTGTAACTTTGTTACAACAGCCACCGAGCAGTAAATGCTGAAAGTTGCTCACATCGTGTTTGTGCTGGGAATGGCAAAAGTTTCTTTTTCCGAGCTCTACACTTTGTAGCCAGCCAACTGTCGGCCAATGCCAATGTCTCGTCAGGAATCCTTTCCAAGACCCACATTCCCTTGGCCTCCATCTTGCTCCCCACTCATTTGCTCAGTCAGTCAGTGAGTCATTGTTCTGTAACCACAATCTCGCAGACGTCCGATGAGCTCCTTCTGCACAGCAAGAAAAGAAGTGCTCAAGAAGTACCAAAACATGTCCTTTGAAATTAAAACTAGTATCAGTTAAATAACTTTTAATACATGATATTAATACAAAAGATATAAAGAATTTCAATTAGTTATTACTTTATATAATACTGTGCCTTAAGAACAGAGCATCTAATATATTTCATTAACTTTAAATAGCAATATATGTTAGGCAATAAAGTCATATTGTTGGACAGACTTTTCCCAGTGTATCCTGTTTAGAGTGGTGATTGCCATTGCCATTGTGCTTATTGTTCTGGCTCTGTGGCTTTGGCAGTTGGAAGTTTACACTGTATGTGTGCTCTTGTGTACTCCGTGAAATTATCGAAGATTTCCGGGATAATGGCTAATCGGGGCTACTGTTTATGTATGACATCGATAAGGCTTCGAGCAATAATTTTGCAGACCGGACTGTATTGAATTAAGCTGAGAGCATTTTCATTACATGTCCTGGCCACATGGCCAATATTAATTGGTAACTTTAGGAGCAGAGCTTGTCTATGCTGTGCAGCTGGATTTCGTTGAATTCTCCCGATTTTTAAACAGCTTTAAGCTCAATTTCTGGTCTTGCATTTCCATTCCCCCGAGCAGCATCAATTGCAAAATGTCTGAGCCATTTGCATAGAGTTTTCCCGGGCTTGGGAGTGGGGCTGGCTGTGGGGCCGGCGGTGGTAAAAGTTTTATGTTAGCAACGAAGAACGATAATTTGCAGCAGTTACAATATTTCATGGAATATCTCTTGGCTTCTTCCACGCCGCAAAACTTCAATAAAGCAGCTGCAATAAAAGACGAACGAGATTTTTCCTTTGCTTTATGGCGGGTTCAATATTTTGACAACCGCAAAGTAACACAAATAATAGACAAATTTCCATTCGCTCTCTGTCTGTCGGTGGCCATATTTTTTGCTCTGCCAAGTGTCACAGACTGGAAATTTGTCAATTGAATAAATTGCTCTAAGTATACATTTGTAATACATTCGAATATACATAAATAAATATGCAATGCGTCCTGCAATTGTTTAATTTCGATCTGGAGTTTGTTCGAATTTTTCCTGCCGTCATCCTGCTGCCTTTGTGGCGGCCACTCAACGCTAATGGACTTTAAAGTGTGTTCTCAAGCGTTCATTGCCAGATTCCGCCTCGGAAACAGACACACTGGGGATATCAACTGGGTATCGGAAAGGTTTCCCCCAAACCGCTCTGCGTGCATTGTTGTCGCACATATCACGCATACGCCCCGTTGCAGTGCTGCTGGCTGAACCGAAAAGCGAAGGGAACTCCTTGGAATACATCCAAGAGCACCCCGATACCAGGGGCAGCTGGCAAAATAATAAACTGCCAGCCAACACCAACCCAATCACAATTACATTTACACTCTCCGACCGACCGACCGGGCACAAAGAGTCTTCGGCTGCCTTTGTTTTTCCAATTTCGCAAATGGCTCTCATGCATGTGCGAATGGCTGTGGGTTAATTAGCAATATCAGTGGCACTTAAACTCGGTACAGATTATAACACCAAAAGTTGCTCCTTTCCACCCGGAGAGAGCCGGAGCATGCAGCTCCTTTGTCCCGGCATCGAGTTCAATTCTCAAGTTGCTCATTTCTCGGGAGCGGACTGATTGTGTTTGCGGCCGAGTTGGCCAGTCGATGGCCAAGTTTCTGGCCTTTTTGCAGCAGCTGGAAATAGTTGGCTCTGGGCTAAGGATTTTAACTCTGGTGAATGCTATGGGATCGAATGTGGTATTTGAATAATTCTGGACCGGCCAGTCCGGGCTCATTTAAAGTGCATCAGGATGCCGGAGAAATGCCTGAGCACAACGATCAAAAATGCATTAACGCAACTGCGTTAGCAGCGAACAAAAAGAAGCGGGCTGGCCAAGGAAAACTAAATGTACATTTAAAAATAAACGAGCAACGTTTTCGGAAATTAACTTTCAACAACATGTGTTGAAATGCATTTATCTTCCGCACCCACGGCGGGCCCCGGCCAAAGGACCCAAAGGACCGGCAGGATACAATGGAAGAAAAGGATAGAACAGAGGTGGAAATTAATTTGAGCGCCAGCAAAAGAAGTGGAAATTATGAGTGGCTGCCAAATTGGGCTAAATGAGCCCAGGCAAGTGGAAATTAAATGGCGAACGTACTTGTACTCGTACAGGAACAATCTCGTTATGGAGTCTCGTTTCATCCTCATTCCCAATGCCATCGCCTCGCATTCCCATGACCACTCAAGCCTTCTGGTCTGGGCCCGGAGCCACTTGCATTATGATTGCATCATTTGGGGCTAATTTGCATTTAAATACTTGGCTGTGTTATTGTTAGAGTGCAGCACGGAAACTTTTCACAGGAGCTGGAGGCGAGGCAGGAGCCACAGCCGGAGCCGAAGCCGGAGCCGGAGCCGGAGCAGGCCCAGCCCTGGGCCACTTTGGACAAAGTTATGCCAAGTCAGGGATATCACGAAAATTGTCCTGCTACAGCCGGAGTCGGGCCGGACAACTTCTGTTAATGCGTTTGAATAATGAATGGGCGCGGGGAGCGGGACAGGGAAGGAGTACTGCATGCTTTGGGGATGGGTTCCGGGCCTCATCCTTGCACCTTGGATTCGGCGAATAATCCCCGCAGTCCGTAGCAGATAACAATGTACAAACTGGCGCCGTCGGCGCCCAGCCGTTGATGGTCATTACTTAAAGCGTCCGTCCGATGCAGAAACGCGATAGCTGAGAGCTGAATGAACTCTAAGAAAAGAAGGCAACTATCTCAATAGTTAACTCAATAATTATTATTTAAGTAGTCGTAGACAGTTGGAAAAAAAACATTCGCCGAAAAATCACAGCTAGTTTTAAACACTTACAGGTTCTCTAAACCCTTTCGCCGTATTATGTTTTATATTATTCAGATAGGAGGATCATTTATAATTATCTTGGCTTGGCTTTCTAATGTATTTCTGGCTCACGAATTTTATCTGAGTGTACGATAGTGAGAACTGCCGGGCATCTGCTGGGTGTGGCAGTGTAGAGCGAAGATTTATTGAATGGCAAATGAATCATTTCTCTCAACTCTTTGGCGCTGAGTCCTACTAGCAGATATCGCTCTACCTCTCTCGCTCCCTGCCTGTCTCTTTCGCTCAGTGTCCGCTCTCTCTCTCTGTCTCATTGCGTCGCACTTTTAATAACTTCTATAAAAGTTTTATGTCTCTCGGTGGCAGCAAACTTGCATGCTGCTGCAACGGAGCAAAAAGTTTGCGTGTGTTTGGCACTTGAAAGTTTACTTTCGCGAGATCAAAAAAGTGCTGCCTGCTCTGAGAGGCTATACTATATATATAGTATAGTATGGAGAGAGCAGTACGTATGTATGCAAAGCAAAATCGGTGGAAAATAATCGCGTCAAGTATTTAAAGTGGCATTAAAAATATTGAAAAACTCGATAAATACTTGTTAAGAATGCTGCTGTTCCTGCCAGATAATCTGCCCGGGGGCCGCGCCGCTGAGGGGGTAGTTATGCTGGCGCAACGGTGCGTATACGTGTTCCTGCACTTTATAAGCGGCTCCCAGTTGCTCTTGCTCCTGGGAGTGTTTGCCTTCGCTCTTAGTGCGGGAAAAGTTGCCTGAATTTTGGGACCAGCCTAAGTGAGTGCTTTAAGATAAATGCAGGGCACACACATCTGTAAATATTTAAATGGGAAATGGGTTAGGAAGTGGCTGGAATTTATATGACAGAGCTGGCAAGCTTAAAAAAGAATCTTTAATTGTTTAAATATTTTCATAGGATTTTTCTGTATGTTTTGACAGGAAATTACTTAAATATCTCACTACTGACACTGCTATTTGATGAAATCCGGAAGAGCCAGCTCTCTCTGCATTTGCATGTGCCGACGTCACCGCAAATGTGTTTGCCAGAGATCACACAAGATTCCGATGCTATTCATTAATTCCATTCATTGCGCCAATTACTTGTGCGGTTCAGATAGAAATCGGAGGCGGAACGCAACAGATACGGATACATCTTAGGCGGCGATGCTGATGATGTGTGGCAGCTCATTCGGTTCAGGCAATTGATTTGCCAATTTGCCGAATAAACAGACGGCAGAATGCAGCACACGAAATCGGTTATTTGCCCCAGTGCGCCGGTCTATCAATTACCGGGCCAGCAAGACGCAAGACGGACAGCTGCGAAAATTGGAAAATGTATCTCTCTCTCGGCGAGCTGCTAATTGGGCTCCATCTCCACAGTTTTAATTAGCCGACGTAATTGAGTGATTGCCCAAATGAATGGGCACTTGCCGCATGTCGTTCGGAACTCGAGCAGTTATCAGTTGACAACTGTGCAAACACCTGTTCATTGTTTGCACCTGCGAGATACTTTCCCAAACGATTCTTACCGATCCAAGAGCAGCCGGAAAGGTGGTTTGGGGTGGCTTTTGGGCCACGGCACTACCAAGAGCCTCTTTAGCTCAGTGGCAGAGCACTGGTCTTGTAAACCAGGGGCCGTGAGTTCAATTCTCACAAGAGGCAAAGGTCAAATGGACTTTTTTGTATTTTTATTATTTTTTTGTCGCCAAACTATTTCCTGATTTGTGCATATTTCAAGCTTGATTGAACTTCGGGGGTCTTCAATCAGGAGTTGACGTTTTCGTTATTTGACTTATGCAGGCGAGGGGATCATTTGCCGCTGACTTCGCCCCGAATTCCCATTTCCCCGCCTGAGACAAGTCAATTGACTGACGGCACAAAATGTTCCCCCTTCCCGGGGCTTCTGGTGAATTTGCTGATGGCTACTGTGGGCGAAATCAAGGATTTAAGGGTAATAAAATTATATAATTTATGTATGGCAATAAGAACCCCAATAATACAGAACAGAGATATGGCAAAGTAAGCAAACTTGGTTCTACTACCAAAATCTAAATACTAAAATGGAAAACAAAAGCTCTCTGATTTTGTAGTGGCAAATCAATCCTTTTATCCATCGTCCTTGTGCCGGCACACCGAGATGCAATAATTTGTGATGCCGTTGACGTTTGCCACCTCCCCCACTCTCCCCCCTGACAGGCGGGAGACACCCGCAAACACACACGCACAGCGAGGGAACCGCATGCCGAACGATTCACTTCCGCCGAGATCCTTTGGCAACTTCATCATGCGCATATTCACAGTTCATAAAACCAACTGGGGAGTGGGGAGCGGGGAGTGGGGACTGGGGAGCGGGGCAGGTCTGACTCGGCAGGGGACACGACTGACAGCGGCTCAGTAAATCGAAATAAAAATTTATGTGCACATGTTTGAATTTATTGCCCGTCTTCGGGTGCCCGCCATCCCTCCACGGATCCCACGGATGTGGATGTGAACGTGGATCCGGGCGCAGATTGCGAATCCTTGGCGGCGCTCGCTTGCGTGTGTAAATGTTATTCAATCGAATGTGAAATCATATGAGCGCTTGCTCTCCACTCATAAACATTTTATTTACCTTTAATTTCGTGAAAAGCTTCTTTTTGTGCGGCCCCCGTGATTTGCCGGCGCGGCCACGGCGCTCCCCAGGCCAATTCTATGCGTGCGATTTTATGACTAAATAAAATGATTTTTTATGCCGCGCCAGGACGAGTCGCGGCGCGACCCTTGACGCCAAATGGCAATTCTTTGTTTACCCGACGAGAGTGTTTAGCCATAAACACACAGCGACACAGTGCCACTTGAGTTACGGCCGAAACACCCGCCCAAAACTGGCGCAATATTTTTATAACCGATTTGATGGGATGCCACCGTTAATCAAATGTTCGCGGCAATTGTTTTTTGACTGTAACTCGAGCTGTAAATACCTCAATAGGGATTTGTTACATGCCCCTGACCCACTGGGGCAGTGCAGGATGAGAAGAGTGGAGAAATAGTAGCAATATATAATATATTAAGCATGAACTCGAGGTATACATTACCTTGATAATCAATGAGCAAGAGGGCTTCCAAGTATGGACTCTAAGCACTATCAATAAATTAATTTAATATATTATATATACATAATATATTTACTCGCATCTATATGCATGAACTCGATTTATAAATAAACTTAATAATCCGTGAAGAAGAGGGTTTCCAGCTATAAACTCTAAACACTATCAAAAAATTAATTTAATATTATATATATAAAGATTATATTTACACGAATCTATAAGCATGAACTCGAGGTATACCTAAACTTAATATTCCATGAGGAAGAGGGTTCCAAGTATAGAATCTAAACACTATCAATTAATTAATTTATTATATTAAATTAAT